>JBBPQP010000535.1:0-22838 GCA_038092555.1 Boletus subgraveolens
GGACGGATGGTCGTGACGGACGGTCAGGTTGGTACACGGTCGGGGTGGAGGAGAAGGAAAAAGACCGGGGGTGTACCAAACTGTAACAGTCACCTCTCTGGTTTCTCCACATCTGGCTGCACACACTTGACCTTCATGTCAATGCAGACCATGTACAATATCAACTTGCTAGGCCTGAGCTTGCACTCAAGGCCACAGTTCAAGCACTGGACACACTTTGGCATCATCCACTCCTTTCCCTCCCCTTTTCTCTTGGTGGTGCTTTGCTCTGCTTGGATCTGCCCAGCCTACAACAGTTAGCTTGTGACACCTGAGATGCTACCAACTTACTCTCTTTTTGGCCACCTCCTTGGTCTTCTTGCACTCAGCCTCCTCTGCCACCTTGCACCTTGCCTCCATCTCTGCTACCTTGTGCCTTGCCTTCACCTCCATCTCCACCCTCTGGTGCTCTTCCTCTGCCCTCCTCTGTTCCTCCTCCACCTTCTTCTCCTTCACCCTCTGTCGCTGCTCAGCAAACTTCACAGCACACAAATCATCATTGTTGTCATTGTGGTCTGTCAAGCATGCATTGAGCCAAGTCTTGATGTTTGTGATATCAGATATGATAGTGATTATAATGAAGGAGGACAGATAGGCCACATTGGACTTTATATGCCTCTGAGTGGACATCACTGATTTTTCAACTCTGCATTCAACCTTGAATAGGCCTTCAGGGGTTCAGGCCTAAGAGGGGGATACTGTTATATCCTGAAATTCCTAAGTTATCTCCATTACTTCTACTATGAACTCCAGTGCATTTTCCTTAGAGACATCCTTCCTGATCTCTGGACTTGTTAAATATATCCATATATATCCATCTCCATTCCATTCCACTTCACTCCATTTCCTCTTGTTTCCTATTTGCACTAGTTCTGCTTTTTACTTGTCTCCAAACCTGTGTCTCACTGGAGCACAGCTCCAGTGACACCTGAACTCCAAATGTTTATAAACCCTATGAACTCCATTAGTCATGCTATGCACATCTGCAGTATATATATATATATACCTCCAAGAACTCCTGTAATTCTTTCAGTTCAAATATTAGTTCTATCCTGTACTCCTCTCTTTCCAATTGAGTCTCAACAGTTCTCCTCTGACTCTCTGCTTAACTTGACATCTCTATGTCTTAAGTATTACCTCCAACACTCCAAAGTATGAGACTCAAGACTTGTGTAAGGGCATACCACATATAGTGAAGCCAACATCTCAAAACCCCCTAGTTAACTTCAGCATTCCAGAGTTATTACTAGAGCACAACTCTAACAAATTCACATTTACAAAAAACCATTGCTCTGTCTTCTACTGAAGCAGAATACATGGCCTGGAATGATTGTTCTTGCCAGGCTGTATGGATCAAACAGATGTGTGAGGAATTAGGATACAATCTATCTCCTATCCCCATCTGTGGTGACAATCAAGGCTCACTATTTATAGCTGAGAACCCAGCCATTGAAAAGTGATACAAATACATCTTAATCAAGTATCATTATGTTCAAGATGCTGTTATGATGTTCAAACATGTGGAACTATTCCACACATGTATATCTCAGGAGATAACAATCCAGCAGATATGTTCACTAAAAACATCAGTGTTAAATTTGAGAAGTTTAGATCACAACTTGGACTCGACTTCAAGAACCTCACCTTTCATTGATTGATTAATTTCTCTATGTCTATCTACTCTGTAGTATACATACAAGACAAAGGGGAGTGTTGAACACTATAATACTTAATTAGGACAATAGTTCACATGTTACATGTTACATGTACTTAGGTACAAACTCAGCACAGCTAAGTTACAATTGAATCTTTTATTCAAACCACAATGTTCAAAATCTCTCACCACCCACCAGGTATGTGTTAAGTATTTTACCTCTCCCAATATATGTGTTACAGTTGAGGAGGCCCCATATCCATTTTCTCCTTCTCCTCCTCCTCATCACCTCCCAACTCCTATCCCTTTGTCGGTTATGCCCCCCTCCCATCTCAACCACCCTGGCTCCTTCATCTTCACCAAAATCTTCACTAATCTCCAAGACTACTAGATCCCCACTTTCTTGTGGGCTGACCTCTTAGATGAGTCACTCTTTGAGGGATAAGGCTGCACCTCATTGCCTCCAGGTATCCCTTTCTCACTGCCTCTGGGACTCTCCATTTTCTTTTTACTATAACTCTTACTTACTCATCCTGACTTGCATAGACATTACCCTCCTTCATAGCCTTCTCTCACAGGTTATAAGTTTCCTCTTTTCATTCTCTACATTTATCTCACGTGCTACATGACATGATGTGCTATTTCCTTATTTATCTTTAGGGCTCTGACCCCTGTCCTAAAGTACCATACTATATATATTAGAGTGCTGCCTGTACATCTCTCTTTCTTTAACCTTGATATACACTTATTTGTGTTGTCAAACTCTTTCCTTGAAATCTCCTCCCTTGTGCCTCATCTCTCCACTCCCTCATCCTCCTCTCTACCAACTCTGGGCCAGTCCCAGTACTGTTGACTTTGGTCAAGCTGTTCATCCTTAACTCCTCATCAGAGTCGACCTAGGATAGGAATGAGACAACACATTTACAAATGTGTACCATTGTTACACTGGTTGTAACAAAATATCAAGGTTACACCTTACCTCAGTGCTATCTAGCCCAATCCCCCTGGAGACTACCTAGGTGGTAGTCTAGCCCCTGAGCAAGACCTGGTCCATATGCCTTGACAGCCTACTTTGCAGAGAAGCCTCTTCTAATGAAGAGCAATACATCTCCCCACCACAACCCAATCTCCTGTCTCATGCCTTCTCTCCCATCCCTCACTCTGACTCTCCCCAACCCTCCAGAAGGATTAGTTCTCAACCAAGAACTGGAGTCTTCACACCTCCACCTCGTTGTCACACCCCATCCCCTACTCTATCCAGAGCCTGCTCCAGTGGCCACCACCCACAAGAGATCCAGGTTAACACCCCAACTCAACCACCCATTTCTGAAAAGCCCAAGAAAGACTCCTCCTCCTCTGACAATGGAGGAACATATGAAGACTTTGTTAGAAGAACAGACCTCCTCTCTGAGCCCCCCTCTGGTCTCCCAGATAACAACCCTGAACTAGGAGACAAAGATGACAACAAAGATGACAACATGCCCAGAGTTAAAGCTGCCTTACCAGAGGAGTTCTCTGGAGAATCCAGTGATGCAAACAGATGGCTCATGGCTATGAAGGGCTACTTTTCCCTCAATAATACACTCAGTAACCTCATGAAGAATTATATCTTCCTCAACTGCATGCAGAAAGGAAGAGGAAAGGCCTTTGCAGAAGCATGGCTTGCCAAAATTAAGGATGGCAGGATACCCCACAGAGAAACCCACTTTGCTGCAATCAAGAATACATTCACCAACATGTTCACCCCTTATGACACTGCTGCCCAAGCATGAGTCAAACTCTTTTCACTTGTACAGGATACCAGAGATTCCCAAGGATTTGAGAAATACATCTCCAGCTGTTCTCTCCTCTCGGTCAGATCCAAGATCACTAATCTCAATGCCCTACTGGAATGGTACCTGTGAGGACTTGACCCACAGATCACTACCCAATTCACCATGTCTAGAACCCTCCAAACCACCACCTTCATGGAAGATGTCTACAAGAAGCCATCTGAGATTGAGGGCAACTTCAAATGAATCTGAAACATCAGGAGAGGGCCAAAACCAACTTATGGAGGCTATGGTCATGCTCACAATCCCAATGCTATGGATGTTGATAAGATCACCATCAGTCCTGGGGAATGCTTCAAATGCATTAGGAAGCATCTTTGCTTCATCTGCAAGAAGAAAAGATGTTCTACTAGGTATCATCCAGGTTATGAGAAGAGTGGTGGCCCAATTAATGCCAAGACCAGAGTGGTGGAGACCCAACCCTCCATTGGGAGATCATTCTCTGCCACCATGGACCTACTGGATGAATTCATCAAAGACCTTTTACATGGGCAAAGTAGGGATGAAATTTTGAGGACACTGAGGTTGTTATGATATGTAATATTTTCAAACTTTTATGAACACACACTTGTACAACACTTTACTTCACATTATTCGACACATTGCACGTGACCATGGGAAAGGTCACCTGATCACAATGATGTCATAACACATGTTATTAATTTCCACTCTTCTCTCATGATGCTATACTTCTTTTTCCTATCATTAACTTCTTCTTCTCACACTTGTGTACTTTCATTTGACCATCTTTAGTAATCGCTATTTACAGCACTTTGTCTGTGCACACTTCACATCAGTATATATACCTGTACAACATATCATAGCACTCCAGTCTAATCCACTTGTCTTTGTGTCTATTCAGTGTCTACGGTTCGAGCCTGAACATTGATTAAGGACCAAGACTATTCTTTTTCCATTGCGTCCCATCTGCCAGCTAGTGTTCTGCTATGTCAAGTCCAGCTAGTGGTTGCTCCTAGAGAAACCATAACAGAGGTCCTCATTTGATCCTTTCCTTGACAAAGAAGGAGTCTCATTGGAGGGACAGGAAGCTGCTATGTGGGATGATGAACACATCCACATCCTTGAAACCCAAGAGGATCCTGCAGCCGTATCTTCAGCCAGTACCCACTCTGATGGAGGAGATACAAGAAAGGCACCACAAGGTGCCAGGAGCTCCCCAGCACTGGCACATTTTTAGGAGGAAGGACTAAACCAACGTCAGTACCTTCTGTTACAATAGCCCCTGTATTTATTTCCAGATTGAGATTGAATTCTATTTGTATTCCCCTCTTGATCTGGAAGCAGGATGGCAAAACCGTTGGAACACACACACTTTTGGATTTGGAAGCTATGGGCTGCATTATCAATCAAGAAGCAGTTAGACATCTGGGCCTACCAATTGCCAGACTTTACCAGCCTATTGAGGCATGAAACATGGATGATACCAAAAACTGGTTGGGTATCATAAAGTTCAAGACTACGGTCATCTTGGACTATGGAGGAATAAAGGAACAGTGGGACCTTTACATCCTCAGTTGTGGCAAGGATGACATCATCCTTGGAATCCCTTGGTTCTGATTGATTAACCAAGATGTTCACTGGACGGAGGGGCATGTAATGATCACACCATTCCAATATTGAGACACTGTGGGCACCAACCCCAAGGTCTTGAAACAGTGGTACCTTATAAGGTATCTGGGCAGTGACAATAAAGAATGGATAGAACGAAAACTCCAAGAAGGGTTCAAAAAGTGGACACTGGTCCAGCGCACTAGATTCTTTCATGCCCATGGAGATATACCAGAGTTCATATTGAGATGAACTACACTATCCATGGCAATAGCACAACACCAAGACAAAGCGACCACCACAATCCCCAAGGCCTTTCAGGACTACAAGGATGTCTTTAACAAGAAAGACACAAAGCTCTCTCCCTCCCAACTATACAACCACACCATTGAGTTAAAAGACTTGTTCATATCATAGCATGCCAAGACCTATTTATTAAACCCTGAGGAACAACAAGCCTGCAAGGAGTTTGTTGAAGAACACCTAAAAAGCAGAAAAATTATGCCATCTAAGTCCCTCCAAGCTTTCCTTTTCTTCTTTGTCCAAAAGAAAGACGGGAAACTATGACCCTGCCAGGACTACCAATACCTGAACCAACACACAATTAAGAACACCTATCCACTACCCCTCATATCTGACCTAGTGGACAAACTCAAAGGGTCCACCATGTTCACCAAATTCAATGTCAGATGGGGCTACAACAATGTCTTGATCAAACCAGAAGATCAGTGGAAAGCAGCCTTCCTTACCCCTCTGGGACTTTTTGAACCTGTGGTTATGTTCTTCAGAATGTGCAACTCCCCTGCCATATTCCAGGCATTTATAAATGGCATCTTTGGAGATTATATTGCAGAAGGATGGCTCATCATCTACATGGATGACCTTCTTATCCACTCAGCAGATGCAAAGCTACATGAGGAGTGAACATGTTTGGTGCTTCAATGCTTTCATGAACATGAGATATTCCTCAAACTGGAAAAGTGTACCTTTGCCACACCTGAGGTGGAGTACCTAGGGATGGTTGTCAGCAAAGATGGGGCAAAAATGGACCATGCCAAACTGAAGGTGATCAATGAATAGAAGACCCTGGTAGATGTGAAGGATGTTCAATCCTTCCTTGGATTCTGCAATTTCTATCACAGATTCATTCCCTTCTCTTTGCCATTGCCCACTCTCTTGTTAGTCTTACCTTAAAGACCCAACCTTGGCACTGGGACACCCCTCAGGAAACCATGTTTCAAGCTCTCCAATGAGCTTCCACTTTCAAGCCTGTCCTGGCTTTCCCCAACCCCTTCAAACCATTTACTATTATGACTGACGCCTCTCTCACAGCATCCAGTGGAGTCTTGATGCAACCCAATTCCAATGGTGACTTGCACCCTTGCAGGTATATCTCCTGAACATTCTCACTGGCAGAATGAAATTACAACATTTTTGACCATGAATTGCTCACCGTTGTAAAGTCAATAATTAGTGTAGGAGTGCGAGGGGATAGGCATTCCAAGGGGTTCTAAAGTTGGGTTGTCAGTAGGAAGGGTTAGCAGAGATTGACCACAGCGCGTCACTGACAAAAATTACTAAAAAAGGAAAGAGCATGAGATGAAATGCGCAGATAGGGAGTTCCAGTCAAGGATGAGAACCAGATACAAGAAATGAGGCCTAGGACAAGGGCCAGATATGATAGGAATGGCCTAGAACAAGGGCCTGACTGAGATGAGAGAGATAAAGATGATGGGTCTAAAAAGATGGTATTCTGGATTCAAATACAAGGATTTTATAGTCCAAGGAATGCCTTAGACTCTTCTAAATTAACTAAAACACTCAATAGAAGTGTTTGAAAGAGAAGAAATGAATGCTGGACTTGTTGCTAAGCAAATGGTACCTCAATATAACTAAAAACAGATAGTCCAGATTGAAAGTGAAGCAGTCCGAGTTGGATTGAGGTTGTTACGACTAACCCAGGTAGGGGTAGAAGTGGACTTGGTCTACCAAGGTTATGATCTTGTAGGGCTTCTACAGAGATGGAGGAGTTGTAGGACTTCTACAACATTGAAGGTAGAGCAAGGAGCATTGACTCAAAAGTTCAATGACGACTTAAAGAGTGAAGGGAAACAATGTATGAGTTATCACCGAGTAGGTCTAACTTAGGGACAAGGATAGAACTACGAGGGTTTAAATATTTTTGGGGAAATGAAAAGACAAACAAAGAGAAATAGTACTTCATAGAAGGTGGAAGACTGATTGGTAAGAAAGAGCTGACTGATGATGGAATATTATGGAAGGTGATGAAAAGTGGGGATTAAGTCAGTGAAAGAAAAATAAGAAAAATAACTAGGTAATGGCAGTGTTCAAACGAAGTTACCTGTAGATGACAATGGGATTGCATAGTGGTAGTTTAAGGAAAAAGAAAAAAGAGTAGAAATGATGATGATTCATAACAGAGCTGGTCCAGGTAAGCAGACTTGATGGACTTCAGATGGATAGGGCTGCCAGCAGTCTGGATAGGGTAAGATACAAATCCACGGACTTTACAGTCCTTACATCCAAGGGAGACTTTGAAATCTGACTATCCCCAGTCAGTCTGACAACCATGAGGAACAGAGCACTGACAATGACAACAATGATGATGAAGTGGGAGGTGACAACCCTGATGATGATCATGAAGTGCTAATGACGGCAAGATCTGTGGAAATTGGGTATGATGACAGCAGTGGTAATGATGATGATGTGAGTGTTTACGATGATGACAACAATCCTCTGGTGTCTAATAATGGTATCTGGTTGTGTATGTGAGGGGGCAATGGCTGAGGAAAATAATCAGTGAGAGGATAGGAGAAGTGGTATGTTGTTTCATCAGAGAGAAAGCATCTGTGACTCATCAAAAGTCCTGCACCAATCTCCTGTATCTTCATGCCTTGGTAGTCCAATTGAACCCAATATCTCATATCCAATATCCAATGCTTGATGTCTGCAGTGCATATATAAACTTGAAAGAAAAGAATGTAAGGTAGACAAAAATGTAAGTATGAAATGATAAAATTGAATGAATAAAACCAGATTATAAGCATCTGACTTGACTTCTGGTGTCATCCGACTGTTCAGTATCCACAACAAAAGCCTAAACATGAAATATGATATGATATAAAGGAAAGGCATAAGTACAAAGTAATAAAATTTGAGTAAAATGAAACTGATTGCAAGTGTCCAACGTGACTTGTCTTCATTGTGCTTCTTTCGTGTCTATTCCTGCATTGGATCCAAATGAGGTGGTAGAGGAACAACCAGATTGAAAAGATGATGAAGTGATAATGAGTGCTATGTCCTATGCACATTTGAAGAGCAGAAGTGTACATAGTAGATTCAAGGACACTGAGACCTGGCAATAACAAAAAAAAAGGAGCAGTGGGTGAGAGACACAAACAAAAGAATGGAATGAGTGTACAAGATGAAATGTTCTGTTTTTCTTTTTCTGCTCTTTTGTTTTTGTGATGTGGTTATGTTGTTCGACAAATAAGCAATGAGCACTGGACTAAACCTGGGGTGGAACAGAGGTCGCTGGACTAAACCCAGGATGGAATTGATACATAGTTTTGTACAAACACAGAAGGCAGTTTCAGATTGAATGAAGATAGCATCAAGAGAACTACTGTGTGGAAATCAGAATGGAAAAACTTGAGAAAAGGTCAATTGCAAAGATAAAAATTGCATGAAAATTTCATGAATAAAACAGAGAGCATCATTAGGACCTCTCTACTGAGGGGGACTTTTCCTAATGGCCTTCTGGTCATTGAATAATGCCAGAGCCGGTTAGGGTGCCCTGAAGAAAGTAAAAAAATAGTCAAAATGAGTGGATCCCCAGATTGAAGAAGAAGTGCCCCCAAATGGGTAGGGCAGAAGTGGGAGGTGAGCTAAGCATGGCAGCTGATAAACAAATAAAAGAGAATGGAAACTAGCAAGCACATAGGTAAGTGCCTAGTCTGACAAGCCTGAATTGAAAAAAAAAAAGTTGGGTATGGAAGGCAGATGTGTATGGTTTCAAAAACAACAGATTGAAAGGTAATGACCACAGCAAGAATGATAAGAAATTGCAAGGTATGAAGGGTGGTGTATAAGAATAGAACTGAACAAATAGTGTCCTGGTGTAAACAGATAGCAATGACGATGAACATGGAGAGAGCCGATTGGAGACAACAAGAGGTGACATGAAGTTTTGGAAACCAAAAATGACTGAATAGGTGAAATGAACAAGGAGATATGTAGTCTTGAAGATGGCGGACTAGAAGAGGATGGGAGTAACAAAGTAAATAATTGGAAGATGAGAATTCAGACACTCTGAAAAAAGAATGTGGTTAGAAGGGAGGCACAAATGTCAAAGTGAATGGATGTGGGAAGCGAGGTGAAGCAAAGGAAAAGCAGATACAGAAAGAAAAAAACCAACTGCAGATTGCCTAGGATGTCAGCAAGGCATTCATAATGATCTGGATACAATCATGGGTGCTCATGAATATTACAAATGAAGTGGAACTGCTTGTGAGAAGGGTCTGTTACATTGCAGACAATACAAGATGGGGCAGAAAATGAATAGATGCAAAAACGATGATGCAAACTGAAGCAAGCAGAGTGGAGTGAATCAGCAACAGATGGACTCAAAAAAATATAGGTGGAATTGAAAATGGATTGAGTGACAATTGTAGAGACTGGGGAAACCAGAAGTAACTCATTCAGAAAAGTAGAAACAATATCATCTGACACCTCAGTGGATTCAGCATCTGGCTCATCGGAACAGACAAGAGGGTCCATAAAGGGCAAATCTGAGTCAAAGATGTTTGCTTCAATCTCCATATAGAATGGAGTGTCTTCATTGCTCTGGACAGGCCAGTGGAGTGTGTCCTGTGAAGGACTGAATGCAGATTCCATGCACAAGGTGGGTGATAGTTCATCTGGTACAGATGACAATGGATGAGAAGGTGGTGAGAGCAGCAACGGGGTGGATAAGGTGATGAAGGGCACTAAATCTGAAAAGGGAGAAGGTGACGAAGGTGATGGAGAGGTGTGCAGTTCAAAAGACGTCGAATCAGAAGAGGGCAGGGATGATGAAGTGGACAATATGGCCCTCTGGGAACCAGAGGCTAAAATAAGATTCAGTGAGCAGAATGGGTGGACCTGAGGGTTTGTCAGATACAAGAATTAGTTTGAAAGGTTCTGGGTCATTTGTATCTTCAATTCTGTCAGATACTTGCCATGCAAAACAGGATGTGTCAGATTCTTCTAGCGTGATAGGGAGGGGAAGGTTAGTATTGATGACATCAAACAGAACATTACTCGATGCTATTATTGGAACAGGAAGGTTCCAACAGCAGAAGTGAAGTGTCAAGTGGGAGCTACTCACTCAACAATAGGAGTGGGGAGGTGACAAGGAGATCTTGAAGTCTGAGTAGATGAAGAGGCTGATAGGCCTAGACAGAGGGAACTGTACTCAAAGAAGGTTCGACTGAAAGATGAGTTGAGAACACTCTGTAGATTGAGGGATGAGAGACCCTGTACTTATACTGTTTTACAGTAAGGTTAAAGAGGAGTTTGAACTCCTATATGGTTGTGCCCTATGACCTGAAAATAAGAGGGCAAAAGGCTATTGGTGGAAGCTATAGTAGATGACGCCATAGATAAGAGAACCCTGAACCCTGGTAATAAGGGTATGACGTCAGAGTCTAGAATGTGTGATGTAATAGTCCATCTAGAACAGTGTAGAATGGTCTAGCACCAAAAGCAAAATGAATAGCGATAATAAAAGCTAAGTCATGGTGGTTGGAAGATAAGTCCTGAATGAGAACACCAGACTTTCGACAGCTATATCCTACAACATGGTATGTGCAATGAAGGACTTGGCTAGCAGTGGTGAAGGAGTGGGGTCAGTGCATACAACTGTAGAGGCAATGATATCAGAGAATGGCAAGAGGTTAGTACTTGGTCCTGTCAGTTTTGGAACATAAAGCTGGATGTCAGTATCACATCCTGGGTACCAGTGCTGGACCTCAGCAATGAAAGCTGACCAATCCGGTATCAGCACAGATACTTGCAATGATAGCTCCCAAAGCTTAGCCTCTTCTTGATCTGTGTACCAGATGGCTGTGTGGATCTTTTGTGCATTGGTCAGTTGGATGCTTGATGATAGCTGGTTGATGTGCTTCAAGAAACAAGGTAGGTCAGTCAAGGTTTTAGCATCAAAATTGGAAGTGTCAGCAGTGCCTCAATGCAGTAGTTGAAGGAGGTAGCTTGGGAGCAGCATGGGTGATGATGAGACAGCTGTGAAAAAAAGGTAGCAATGCATGGTGATGAGGATGCATGCGGTAGCCAAATGTGTGGTGGAGGATGCAGTGCATTGTGCAGAGACAGCAATGAGGATGAGGGGAAGGGTGGCAAAGGTCTTGAAGTGTGGGAGGAAGTCCTAGGACAACAAGCAGGAGTGATGATGGTGAAGGTGATATGAGCCTGATGGGACTACTGTGAGCCCAAGTGACAAATGAAGAGGTCTGGTCTGGATCACAAGCGATGATGGTGGCGATAATACGAGTAGCAGTCAAATGTGTGAAAATGATGTGAAACAGCAATGATGAGGGTGATGGCAATGGGTTGGAATTACGAGCTAGGGCGATAAGAAGGGGGACTGCAATAGTGAAGGTTGTGGATGTGCATGGATGAGGACAATGGTCACAAGACTATGAGCCCAAGCAACCTGAGCTGAAAGAGGGAGAGAAACAGCTGAAATGGGATAAATGGAGTGAGATCTGCAGAAGATTGGGGAGATCAAGGATGATCCCCATGATGGGAATGGAGAAAGTGGTAGATACTTCAAACTTGCAGCATAAGCTATTGTCAAAAATCTGGATTGACTTCTTTTTAAGGGAATTGAAGGCAGACAAGATCTTGAGGGAGAAGAGGCCTGAAAAAAATGTGGTGATAGTGGAGGTTGATGATGTGGTTGTTGCTGTGGTGGATGTTGGCACGTTCTTCTCAACAACCCTGGACAAACCCCCTTGCAGTGGGCTCCACATCAACATTACTCAAATGCAGAAATGCAGATTTATGGATGGATTTAGCTGCAAATTTTGGAATAGCTCAGGGTCTGAATGTTTTTGGGCATAGTACCATTAAATCGGGTTATTGGTCACAATCACACCAAAGATTATCTCCAATCCATAGATATGGTTGCATCATAGTAGCATTATCACAAATCTAATCAGAAGCACTATGGTCCCTACAGAGTGAGAGCTCCCTCTCAACAATTCTACCCTGCCACCAGTCCAATGAAGCCTCATCTATGGCCTATACACTCAACATGACCTCCATCACTTCCAGATGAGTACTTTGCCACAAATCTGATGAAACTGGTTGTTCCTTGTAATAACCTTCAAAGTAATCCTTCAGTTCGGCTGCAATCACTGTGCCCACCAACCCATAGACATGGTTGAGATTAGAATTAGCAAATGCCTTATAAACCCCAGGCAGCGTGAGAAAAACAACATCAATGATCAAATCAGTAAAAAATGAGGTGGAAAATATCAAGTTCTATATCATAATTGGCTGAGCTGGTGGCTATGGAATGTCTGAGCATTTGACAATGAAACATGAAAATAATCACACTGATCTGATGACCTTTCCCAAGCCATGCCAGATTGGTAAGGAGGCGTCTGACTTCGTGATGCTTGTCATCAACTTCAGAATCTGTGCTGTCAAGTGGAAGCCACAGACTGTAATATTGCGGCACCATCCAAAATGCATATTGTTTGAATGGATGGCATATGGATGTCATTGAGGTGACAAGGTCATCTGATATGCTTACTGGCAATGGTGTGTGTGCAGCTTTTTTGGAGCAAAATTAATCACAAATATATGAAGTAAGTGGATCACTTACCTTCACTGAAAACAGATAGAACTGCTGCATGAATCACCAACAGTGAACATAGAATGATAAATTTCTACTTTTCCCTGTTTCATCAGCTTTTTTCTTATGTCTTTGGTAATGGTCACAATGGTATCACATTCTGATGGCACTGAATGTGGCTGAGATGCAGCCTGAGCTGAAGTTTGTTCAGGTGGTGGGATATGTAGATGGTGCTGGCAGAGCAACCCACTGCTGACATCATGGCCAGACAATATCCTGGGGTTCTCCTTGTGACTAGAAATATTATTGAGTACTAGAAGGCCAATTGTAGATGGTACACTTATAGTGGGTTGCAAGGTGGACTCCTGGCTGAATTGGCCCCAATTGCTGCACACACAGCTGGTCATTGCTCATGATCCTTGGCTGGTGTATAATTTTCATAGCATGTATTGCATTAGTTACATGGTGATATAATCTAACTGGATGAGTCAAAATGAGTAAGTAGTCCAATAGATAAAATATATATATTATTGCAAAATAGCACACACTACCTTAGTAGATACATATGGATAATAGTAAAGTAATATGTTCAATGCCAATTACAAAATTGTGTAATAGTGAGTTTTCAAAGGACATCTGATGTCATAGGACTCAATTTATGTATAATTTTATAGATTGACTCTATACAAATGTTTATATACATCAAAACTAATTGAATACAATTTCATGCCTCATTATCAAGTTGTTCTGTGATTTTACACTTCAAATCCTTATTATATTGAGTTTTAATCACAGGTTTGTATATGGATGAATATATGTATAATGAGTATTAAACACCTGATATTCTTGTATACATGTGTTTCAAATACATGCTATATTTGCATCTTTTGAAGTAAAATAATCTGATAACTCTCATTTTCCAATCAAAATCTTGCCTTAAATCATCATATATTACAAACAATATATATAATTATTTTGATATAATGATTTTCAAAAAGTAAAAGATGTCCAATAAAATTTACGCAATATACATTTTAGCCATCTATTATCTATATATAATGAACATAATATAAAATATTGGCAAAGTCACAAGCTTGATCAGGTTTGTTAAAAAAGTGCTAGACATACATATTTGTATTCATTCATATACAAACTATAACTGAAAAAAATAAAATATAGACTATATATTGAAATAACTTAATTATGTGAGACATATAATTTGAAAAGTGGTTAATTCAACAAAATTGAGATGTCAAACCATAATATTACAAAAATAGCATATATTTTTATTGTTGGGATGTCAATTAATTAAAAGATGTATAACATTATACAACTAGTTCATGTATAAATACTATAGCTTAACATGTCAAATTTGTTGAATCAGCCACTTTTTAAATTCCACATCTCACATAATCAAGTTGTTGTGATTTCATACCCCATATTCTACATTATTTGCTTATAGTTTGTATATGAATGAATATAACTATGTATGTATATTTAGCACTTGTTTAATGTGACCTTGCTCATACTATAGGGCGTCTTGCAATGTGTAATAAGGAGTTATTTGCTAATGTCTGCTGTGTATTGAATAAGGGTACCATTTAGCTTTGTATGGTGCATGAAGCTATGGAGGAGCTCTAGTTTCAGAATGTTGAAGTTAGCCATAGTACCTTTGGATCCTCTTCATGCTTCTGCATTGGGGATAGCATGTTTTGTGGCATGAAACTGTTGTAGCGATGAGGTCATAGAAGTGAGAGAAGAGTCTGTGTGAATGGGATCCTGCACCTTGTATACTGAGCAACAAAACTGTTGCAATAACTCACCCTAATGCAGAGTGCAAAGTGCACTGCAAACACCTGTGGGAATTTCACTTAGCTTGGGTGAGACTAAATACAGTACACACTCTTGGCTAAAGGCCATCCCCTGGGGTCATGTGATCTAGTCCAGTGGCTGTGGAGATATGGCTACTTTAAGTCACCTATGTCATTGCAACACTTTTGTTGCTGACCTAGGAAAGTTTGAAATTGATATGTTTTGATGGGTTTTGACATAAGCAATGGGTCATGTGACCTATAATAAGTTCAACACAACACAAATATACCAAAACATCACTCTTGATCCACTACCATTACCATGAAATCCATATCCACTACTCAAACCAATCAAATCATCTCTTTCTTGGATTTGGGTCAATCCACTCATCAAATATTTCATTCTACTGGCATCCACCAATCTACCATCAGTAGAATTCACTCCAAACTTTGTCCTAACCTGGCCAGGTCCTCTGGTGGTCATCCTATCCTCATAACACCTACTGACATGCGTCATGCCATTCATCTTATTGGGACTGGAAAGGCTGAAAATGCTGTCCAGGTTACCAAGACTCTTCAGCATGTCAAGAATCATACTATCTCTCCCCAAACTGTTTGTCATTGCTTGAAGAAAGCAGGCATGAAGGCTGTAGTAAAGAAGAAATATCCTTGCCTTACCGCTACTCATAAAAACTAGACTGGACTTTGCAGAGAGCCATCAACACTGGACTGTGGAGGACTGGAAGCAAGTTATATGATCAGATGAAACAAAAATCAATCACATTGGGTCAGATGGCAAGAGGTGGGCTTGGAAAAAGGCAGGAGAGAGCCTAAGTGATAGATTGGTGCAGGGAATAGTTAAGTTTGGGGAAGGTTCTCTGATGATGTGGGGTTGTATGACATGGAAAGGGGTTGGAATGGCATGCAAAATTGATGGTAGGATGGATACTGACCTCTATCTACAGATTATGGAAGATGAACTTCAGCAAACCTTGGAGCATTATGGCAAAACTCCAGATGATATTCTCTTCCAACAAGACAATGATCCCAAGCATACAAGCAAAAGAGCCAAGAAGTGGTTTGCTGAGCATGGGTTTGAGGTCATGGTGTGGCCAGCTCAGTCTCCAGATCTTAATCCCATAGAACATCTATGGTTTCTGTTGAAGAAAAAACTGGCAAAGTATCCAGAGTCAGCAAAAGGGATAACTGAACTTTGGGAGAGAGTACAAATGGAGTGGGAGAAGATAGAGGTGGCAGAGTGTCAGCGGTTGATTGAGAGCATGCCCAGGAGGGTTCAGGAGGTTATTAAGGCCAAAGGAGGATACACTTCATACTAGTTTATGATATTTGTAATATCAGCAACAAAACTGTTGCAATGACATAGGTGGATTAAAGTCACCATATCTCCACAGCCACTGGAATAATAGATCACATGACCCCAGGGAGTGATCTGTAGCCAAGAGTGTGTACTATATTTAGTCTCACCCAAGCTAAGCAAAATTCCCACAGGTGTTTGCAGTGCGCTTCATGCACTGCATTAGGGTTAGTTATTGCAACAGTTTTGTTGCTCAGTGTATGAACTGTTCATGTACCTCAAACATGCATTTACATATGGTAGGTATGTATGCCTCTGAGATTTGCATATTTTTATTATTTGTTACTCAAAACAATATAGGGAAATATGATATATTTGATATTATACACATGCATCTGCTAATTATCTGACTTATCTGACTATGTAAACTATATCTAATTATCTGACCATCTGACTATGTTTCCATCTGATATAATTGTCTCATTATCTGATTATTTGATTATCTAACAATATGTTACAGTTATGGAGGATTCTCTATTGTTTTTCTCCTTCTGCTCAGCACCTATCTCCATTTCTGTTACCCATCCTTGTTTTCAATCACCCTGGTGTAAAACTGCTATCAGGCCTCTTGGAAGGAAGTTCTTCCAATCAGATTAGTGGCAAAAGAATGTATATACCAAGGGTGTGAATAGTTTGACCCTAGGGGGATTTGAAGGAGAGCTGCAATAAAGAGAAGGATAAAGCTATGGCTTACTAGGCTTAATGATAGAGATTCCAGATGTCTTCCAGAAAGAAACATAGTATTGGATTGATCAGATTGGTGGTGAAGACATTTGATGTATGGCATGGATGGTGGAAACATATAGAGAACTCAGGATGAACACTTAGAGGCTTAGCACTGAGGATTAGGAGAGATGCATTCCAAATACTAAGAAAAGTGCTTTATAGTCCAGAGTTAACCAGGCATTAAGCATTGTCATAACTAAAGGAGAATAAATGAAAGAAACAGAAGGCTAATATGAAAGTATATGCTGTAAATAAGGAACCATGGGTGCATAACCATAGTATAACATCTAATCAGTACACAAAGCTACAGACCAAGGGTGTAAACTACTTGAAAGGAATTCCAAAATGAAAGGTGGTAGGAAACAGAGGTTCCAAAAGTTGGAACACATACAGATAGTCAATGAGATAGAGGAAGTGACTAAGAACACTTCAGAACAACATATGAAGAGGGTGGATCAATGGCATAGGCTTCCAGTGGTCTAGTGTGTGCAGTGAATGTAGGATCTTTACATCCATAAAGGACTTTGCTGCTGACTGTCCTGAGTCAGCCACACATTGCTTATGTAAGTGGGAAAGTTGCATTTGAGTCTGAAAATCATAGCAAATCTGTTACAGTTTTGGTACCCCCCTGGTCTTTTTCTCGACCTGGTGCCATTCTCGTGACCGCCTGTCTTCGACCACTCGCCCAGGCGCACCCTCGCGCTCGCTTACGCTCGACGCACTCGTCTTGCGCAGCCCGACTTCGCCTACTCCTGCACTCCTCCCCGTGCAGCCCTCTAGACACAGTCGCCCTCCTGTGTCTCTATCCTGATCTTCCCTGGATCTTCCCCGGATCTTCCCGGGATCTTCCCCGGTTGTCCCTCGAAGTTTCCCACCCTTCTCCTCCTTTAGGGCCGCCTCGCCCTCCGGACCTTTTCAGCACTGCTTCCCTGTGCTTCCTTTGCACAGCCGCCCTCCTGTGCTCTCCTCTGCGATCCTCGCCCTACGGATCTCTCCAGCACTGCTTCTCGGTGCTTCCTTTGCACAGCCGCCCTCCTGTGCTTCCTCAACATCCTCGCCCTCAGTTGAGGCCAGATCTCTCCTCGACACCGCCTCCCACCCCGTGTTGCACTGCCTCACTCACGTGACCACTCATGTGCCATCACGACGCGTCGTGCCACGTTGATTCCCACGACACGTCCCTACGTTCGTGAACTTCCCACGCAGGACCCCTCCTGCCTAATCGGGCGATTCCTCGCCACACTGGTTCCGGCTTCTCGGCTTGCAGCACGGACTCTTACTATATTAGGTTAGACTGCGCACGGACCACCATTACCAGATTGGGATATACCTGCCCTAAAGCCCTTACGGCCGGGGTATATAAGTTCGAGCTCCTCTCAAACACCTCTCTCTCTTTAACCTTGATCTGACACCTAAAGTGTACACCTTACCGGTACTCTTGTGGTAATCATCATCCGTTCCCTGCGACATTCCCTCACTTGCTCTCTACCTCGCCCTCCCCTCTTTCCTCCTTCTTCTGAAGGACTCCACCGTCGACACCTAGTTCTCACTAGGTCCTCAAGTCGAGCAAACCCTGTTGCTCTTCCTCCAACGGCCCGTCGCCGTTGGCTTGTCTCTAGGTTCTCCACTCCCGTTAGGAGGACCCGTCCTCTTCGATGTCGACCTTGTTACCCAACGTCCTCGCCTCGTCGAAGGTCTCTTGACCTTCTCCTCCTAGGACTCTCGGTCGTCGTCTACCTCGTGGTACTACTCCTAGTACCCCTCGTTGTTCATCACCAGGCTCGCGTCAAGCCTGAAGGAATCCTACGCCGTTAGGACCAACAAGAGTTAGGCTCAAGGTGGCTTTACGCTTCGTGTCTACTTGTATGCCTACTGGGTGGTAGTCGTAACACCTGGTGCCCTCATATCCTTCCCATCAGGGTGGTTACTGGCTAAGGATAGAGATGCGGGTTCCTCTTGGGCCTCGAGGACATGGACATATTCATCGTCCCACATGGCGGCTTCCTGTCCCTCTAGAGGGACTACCTCTTCATCGAGGGTCACATCAAAGGAGGACTTCAGTGTTCTCAAAATTTCATCCCAACTTTGCCCACGTGAAAGGTCTTTAATGAAGTCATCCAGCAGGTCCGTGGTGGTAGAGGATGGTCTCCCAATGGGGGGTTGGGTCTCCACCGCTCTGGTTCTTGCTCCAGTAGGCAGACCGTTATTCTTCTGATAGTCTGGATGATTTCTCGTAGAACAGCCTTTCCTCTTGCAAATGAAACATCTATGCTCCCAAATACACTTGAGACGTTCGCTAGGACTGATGGTGATTTTATCAACATCCATAGCATTGGGATCGTGAGCATGACCATGGCCTCTGTAAGCCGGTTTCGGCCCTCTCCTAATGTTTCTAATCCGCTTGTAATTGCCCTCAATTTCGGACGACTTCTTGTAGACATCTTCCATCGAGGTAGCGGTCTGGAGAGTTCCGGACATGGTGAGCTGGGTGGCAATCTGCGGGTCGAGTCCTCAGAGGTACCATTCCAAGAGCGTGTTGAGGTCGGTGATCTTGGATCGTACAGAGAGAAGTGAGAAACTTGAGACATATTTCTCGAAACCTCTGGGGTCTCTAGTGTCCTGTACGAGTGAAGCAAGTTCCACTCGTGCCTGGGCAGCAGTGTCATAAGGGGTGAAGGTGTTGGTGAACGCTTCCTTGATCGCGTTAAAGTGGGTTTGTCCATGGGAGATCTTGTTGTCCTTAATTTTGGCAAGCCATGCTTCTGTGAAGGCCTTTCCTTGTCCTTTCTGCATTCTGTTGAGAAAGACGTAGGCCTTGGCGAGGTCTCCGAGCATATCATTGAGGATGAAGTAGCCCTCCATAGCCATGAGCCATCGGTTTGCATCTGCGGATTCTCCAGAGAACTCCTCAGGTAAGGCAGCTTTAACTCCGGGCATGTCGTCGTCGTCTCCTGGTTCAGGGTCGTCAGGGTTGGGTGGATCCGGGAGGAGGTCAGTTCATCTAACAAAACTTTTGTATGCCTGTCCGTCGTCGTCAGGGGAAGAGTCCTCCTTAGGGGCCTCGGAGATAGGTTGGATGGGGACGTCAACCTGTATCTCGGGTTGGTGGTGATAACCAGAGGAGGACGCTCTGGAAAGAGCGGGAGATGGAGTGGTATGACGGGGAGGAGGAGGTATGAAGGATCCTGTTCTGGGTTGAGAACTAATCCTTCTAGAGGATTGTGGAGAGTCGGTATGGGGAATGGGAGAGAAGGCGGAGGACGGGGGATTGGGTTGGGGTGGAGAGATGCATTGCTCCTCGTCGGAGGAGTTTTCTCTGTCTTGATAGAGAAGAGAGTCTAGGCGTACAGACCTCGTCTTGCTCGGTACCTAGACTACCACCAGGTAGTCTCCAGGGGGTTCGGGCTTGATAGCACCAGTAAGGTATAACCTTAATCTTTTGTTATGACCTGTAACAATGGTACACGTTCGTGTAACATCGACTTGGCCTCTCCCAGAAGGAGTTAAGTTGAGACCTCGTTCCTACACTTGGGCATCTCTGTATAGGAGTTAAGTGTGAACGGCCTAGCAGTTGCTAGCAGTACCTGGACTGGCCAGGAGTTGGAAGAGTAGAGGATGAGGCAGAGGAGAGGCGAGGCACGAGGGAGGGGATCTCGAGGAACGGAAGTCCACACGAAATAGTGTAGATTAAGGTTAAGGAAAGAAAGGCATACAGGCGGTGCCCTAATATATATAGTGAGGACTCTAGGGCCGGTATCGGAGTCCGAAGTATATATATAGTAAGAGACGCGTCGCATCGCAAGGCACGTGAGGTAAACGGTCAGGATATAAATGGGGATACGAATAGCCATGAGAGAGGCTATGAGGAGGCAGTGTCTGGACGAGTCATAAGTTATAAGTAACAAGTCAAGAAGAAAGGAAACTGCCGAAGGCAGTGAGGAAAGGGAACGAAGTCTGGAGATGTCCGCCCGATGGTTAAGCCTTGAAGAGAGACTCATCCAAGAGATCAGCCCAAGTGGAAGAGGGGATGTCATAGTCCCTTAGGTCGGAGAAGAGGGAGGCGAATAAGGAGGTCCCGGGATGGTTGAGGTGAAGAAGTGGGGTGACCGACAAAGGGATTGGAGTCGGTAGGCGAGAAGGAGGAGACATAGAAGGAAATTGGTTAGGGGTCTCCTCCATAATCGTAACATCGCTCAGACTTGTCCCATTCTGAACACGACACGATGGATTCCACTGGTGTGAGAGGGGACATAGGGTCAGTGCAAACGGCATCAAAGGGAGTGGTACTAGATGCTGGTGAAGGGATTGAATTTGATGTGAAAGCATCCAGGCTGTCTGTATCATCAATCTGATCGGGTGCCTACCACATGGAACAGGACGTGTTGGATTCATCTGCTGCAATAAAAAGTGGAATGTTAGTGTTGTCAATTTCGAGTGAAATGATACCCATAATTGAGTCATCCTGCATTTTAGGGTGCACCAGAGGGTGCATGGTGGTAGACAGGGAAGGGATTGGGTTAGCGATGACAAGCTTGAAATGAGCATCAGGAGGTGGTGCCGGATAGGCAGGAAGTGGTGGTGATGGTTTTGAGGCATAGAGCTTGTGGTTAGTATTGCACCCCAGGTACCAGTTCTGGACCTCAGCAACAAATGCTGGCCAGTCTGGGTTCAATGCAGGTACTTGCTGTGATGTCTCCCAAAACTTGGCCTTGCCCAGCACTGCATACCATATGACTACCCTGATCTTTTCTGCATCGGTAAGCCTGAGGTTCATTGCTAAGAGGTTGATATGCTCCAGAAAGAAGGGTAAGTGTGTCAGAACCTTCTCATCAAATGTAGGCACGTCCATGGTGCCTCAATGAGGAAGCTGGAGGAGGTAACTTGTGAGCTGCATGGATGACGACAAAAAATGGCTGTAAAAAGAAACGTCAATGGTGACATGCAGTAATGACGGTACAGGTGGTGGCCAAACATGTGGCAGACAGTGTGGGGTGTTGTGGACAGAGACAGTGATGATGAGAATGAGAGAAGGTGTGTTGAAGGTCGTTAGGTGCAGGGAAACCTAAGGCTGCAAGTGGAAATAATGGTGATGATGACGAGTAAGTGGGGCTACAAGATAGCTAAAAAAAAAAGAAAAGATGGGCAAGGATGGCAGCACTGGCATGGCAATAGCAAGAGTTGTGAACATTTGGGTCTGCAAGTGGTGATGCGATGGTGACGAAAGGAAGGGGGTCCCATCTGGGTGTGAGCAACAATGATCATAATTGATGGGAAATCTGAGCTAGCTAAAAAAAAGGGGCAATGGGCAAGAATGGTGATGGTGAGGCAATAACAAGGGTCAAAGCATAGGGCTGTGAGTGGGGTTGATGAGGGTGAAGGTGGAGGGGGCATCCACATTCCAATTGTGAGTGCTGGCAATAATGACCAAGGAGGGGGTTCCATCTGGGCTACAACTCCGAGCAATGATGGCAATGGCGATGAGCATGGCGATAACAGTGGGTGAGGGCTGAGGGTAGTGCATGTGAGCTGAAACTACAAGCCCTTATGACAGCGATATGAGGGTGTGTGCATGAATGCTGGGACTGTGAGCACTGTTGACAATAATGAAAAAATGGTTGTGTGGACCACAAGCAATGGTGGTTCTAATCCAAGGGGAATGCAAGCTAGCTAAAAAGGAGGGAAAAAGACAACTGGCAAGGATGGTGGCAATGGTGATGTGGTGTTACAACCCGTAACAATGGTACACATTTGTGTAACGTCGACTTGGCTTCTCCAGGAAGGAGTTAAGTCGAGACCTCGTTCCTACACTTGGACACCCTCGTATAGAGGTTAAGTGTGAATGGCCTAGCAGTTGCTAGCAGTACCTGGACTGGCCAGGAGTTGGAAGAGTAGAGGATGGAGTGTTACGACTACCACCCGGTAGGCGTACAAGTAGACACAAAGTGTAAGG
>JBBPQP010000536.1:0-22794 GCA_038092555.1 Boletus subgraveolens
CCAGGGCAGCATGGAGTGTGTCTGCCACAACTGCAAAAAGCCCGGTCACTTTGCAAGCGAGTGCCATGCACCTAAGGTTCAATGTCCAACATGCAAGTTCTTTGGTGGAGGCCACTCGAAGAATTGCTTGAAGTCGAGCGGAGAACAAACTTCCAGCGGCCGCCAGACATGTGCCATGGAAACCAAGGAGCTGCAAGCAGCAACATTGTGGGAAGCAGAGTCCCCACAAGTCAAGGAGGCGAAAGCCAAAGGAAAAGGACACAATTGGACCAAATCCATCACAAACATGTCTCTCAATGAGGCCAGAGCGTGGTTCAAGGACTATGAAATGTTTGCTGGCCAATCAAAAAATTAGGTTCTCCAAAGCGTGCATCTGAGCGCACAGCTGAGGAGCAGAACTTTAAAAATTCTTTTTCTAGTTTAGCTGTAGATGAGATCACGGACTATTACGATACATTTTTA
The DNA here is from genome assembly GCA_038092555.1 of Boletus subgraveolens. Classification (NCBI taxonomy): domain Eukaryota; kingdom Fungi; phylum Basidiomycota; class Agaricomycetes; order Boletales; family Boletaceae; genus Boletus; species Boletus subgraveolens. Next base: position 463 of record JBBPQP010000536.1, read on the forward strand.
CCCGATTCTTCTTCATATGGGCACCCACCAGACGGTGACAGGAGTAAACCTGTGACAAATCCCATTTTACCTAAATCCTCCCCTTTTTCTTTCCCCAGCTCAGAATTTCCAGATGACATCTGTTACGACTACCACCCAGTAGGTGTACAAGTAGGCACGAAGTGTAGGCCGCCTTGAGCCTAACTCTTGTTGAGTCCTAACGGCATAGGATACCTTCAGGCTTAACAGGAGCCTGGCAATGAATGATAAGGGATACTAGTAGGAGTATCCTGAGACAGACGATGACCGAGAGTCCTAGGCGAAGAAGGTTGGATGACCTTGACCAGGGAGAGGACGTTGGGTAGGAAGGTCGATGTTGAACTGGACAGGTTCTCCTGACGGGGGTGGAGAACCTGGAGACTAGCCGATGGCAGCAGGCTGTAGGGCTGGAGGACAATGATGAGTGTCCTGGGGAGACCCTAGAGGGATCTCTAGAGTTGTTGACAGAGTCCTTCAACAAAGGAGAAAGAAAGGGAGGGCGAGGCAGAGATCAAGCAAGGGAATGTTGCAGGGAATGAATGATGATTACCACAAGAGTAACCGTAAGGTGTACACTTTAGGTGTCAGATCAAGGTTAGAGAGAGAGAGGTGTTTGAGAGGAGCTCAAACTTATATACCCCAGCCATAAGGGCTTTAGGGCAGGTATATCCCAATCTGGTAATGGTGGTCTGTGCGCAGTCTAACCTAATATAGTAAGAGTTCATATCTGTAAAAAGAAACCCCAGAGTCAGTGTGGTGAGGTATCACCCAAAAAGGCAGGAGGGGTCTGTCGTGGGAAGTTCACAAGCAAAGGGGCACATCGTGGGAATCAGCATGGCATGACGTGTAGTGATGGCACGTGAGTGATCACATGAGTGAGGTGAGGTTGTGGCACAACATGAGGTGGGTGGCGATGTTGAGGAGAGATCTGGCCTCAACTGAAATGGAGATCACTGAGGAGAGCACAGGAGGATGGCTGTGCAAGGAGGCACTGGAGAGCAGTGCATGGGGAGATCTGGTGGGTACAGCTGAAGGGCTGGCAGAGGATCCCGAGGAGTAGAGCCTCAAGGGCAGCCCTAAAGAAGGAGGTGGGTGGGAAGATCCCGAGGGGATATTCCAGGGAGGATCTAGGGAAGATCCAGGATCAGGACACAGGAGGGCGGCTGTGTCAAGGGGCACTGAGGAAGGGCAGTGCAGGAGGGGCGATGCTGGGCTGTTGCAAGATGTGTTGCGTCAAGTGTAAATGAGTGTGAAGATGCACCAGGGTGGATGGTCCAGTGACTGGAGCGGTCATGTGATGGGCATGAGGTTGTGGGATAAAGAAAAAGACCAGGGTGCACCAAAACTGTAACACTACCCAGGTCTCAGGGTATTTCAGGTTATACCGGATGATAGGAGACATCTTTGATGTTCTACAGGGTTCTACCCTTATCTATGACATGATATTCTAGCCTTTACCATGTGGTCTAACCTATAGTGATAAGACCTATTATCTATAGGTCTTAGGGCTTTACCATGAGGAGTTGTTCATATACATTCCAACTTCTCTTTAACCTTATTATCTACAGTACTTATGTATACTGGACCTTTCTGTCCTTTTACTGTAGAATAGCAACCACCTGTACTTCCATACAAAGTGTTACAGTTTTGGTGCATACCTGGTCTTTTTTCCTTTCCCACAACCTTGTGCCTATCATGTGACCACTCTTGTCACTAGACCACCCACCCCCAGCACATCCTAGCACTCATTTACACTTGATGTGATGTGTCCTGCCAGCTGTGGACACTGCTTCCCTCACACTACTCTTCCATAGTGCCCCTCTGCACAGCCATCCTCCTATGCTACCCCAATCCTGGATCTTCCCTGGATCCTCCCTGGAATATCCCCTCCCAGATCTTCCCCTCCTGCACTGCCCCTCCACAGTGCCTTCTATGCACTGCTGCTCCCCTGTGCTCTCCTCAGTGACTCCCCATCTCAGATAAGACCATATCTCACTTGGACACTGCCACCTTTCTTGTGTTGCACCCCAACCTCAGTTCATCCATGTGATCACTCACATGCCATCACAACACACTGTGCCACAATGATTCCCACAACATGTCTCTATGCTCATAATCTTCTCATGGCAGTGCCCACCTGCCATTCCTGTCTTTATCCTTGCCATACAGATGCTGGGTTTCCTTTTATGGATATGTCTCTTACTATATTAGGGTTAGACCATGAATGGACCAACTTACCTAAAGAGGATATACCTGCCCTAAAGCCTTTATGGCTGGAGTATATAAGTTAGAGTGGAGCTCTAACACCTCTCTCTCTCTAACCTTGATCTGACACCTAAAGTGTACTACCTTATGGTATACTCTTGTGGTTATCATCATCTGTTCCCTGTGATCCCCTCCTGCTTGATCTCTACCTTGCCCTCCCTTCCTCCTCCTTCTTTGAAGGACTCTTGTTGCTGTCATCAAGAACCCTCTGAGTGTTCCTTGTCACTCTAGGTCTCCTGCTTGACGACTCTGTTGTCAATGTTCATCCAGGCAGACTCCTTCCAATGCCTGCCCACCACCAACATCCCACCAACATTGGCTTGTCTCTAGGTTCTCTGCTCCTGTACAGAGGACCTGACCACTGTGTCAATGACTTCACTGTCACTCCTTTCCAACCTCACCTAGGTCAAGGTCAACCAACCTTGTTCATTTGATCATACTCATTGTCATCACCCTAGGGATAACATCCTTAGTTGCCACATACCTAGGAAGGTTCTAGAAGGTCCTCCCTAGCCTTCACTAGGAAGAGTCTACCACAATGTGGACTACACTTCATGTCCACTTGTAATGGTTACTGGTCGTAATCGTAACACAGAGGTGCTTAATAGCACTATATTCTCTCTTCTGTGTTCTTGAGCTAGACTCTGTCTACAGCTCTTGTTATACTTCAAGGGACTACCATCCTCTCACTCCTCGACCTCATTTGACACCACTCTCCATCCTACTCTATTGAAGTAGAGACTAATGGTTGTCATTCACCACTTCTTGCCACTACCACCTCTTTCATAGGTCTGTGAGTAGCTCCCACTCGACCATTGTTCTTCATACTGCTGTCACCCCACATATTCCTCTGTGAGGATGCAGATAGTTCCAATAGAACTCACTTCCCCAATGATATTCTCCTCAGTTTTGCATTTATTTGATTGTTTCCTTTGTTGCCATTATCTGTGATCCTGGAGTGAATTCAATTTTAGGATCTTGAAGATACATATGTACAATTATGCACTAGCAGGAGCAGCTGAGAATGTGTAAGCACAATTGATAATTTTCTTGAGGAACAAGATAAGCTAATCTCCACCAAGAGGTTCAGTGGGGAATGTGATCCACTTAAATAAGTATATCTTCATCTCTGTCTTTTCTTCCCCTTTATATCAGCAAAGGGTGTGTCAGTGTCACTGGTACCTCCTTGCCATTTCCTTCAATATTTGTGTTACACTTCTCCAGAATGATGTTGATGAAAAAGTGTAACAAATAGTGCAAAGGTGCAGCTTTGGGTTTTGTCTGAAAACCTAAGACCAAGTCTAGGATGACTGGTTTCCTTGGTTAAGACTTTCAAAATGGGGAATGTTTGATGGAAGGAAGTTTTTATAATGCATGATTCTCCTCTACATACTTGGCTTTATTTGCGAGCACGGGCCTTTGTCGCATATCCCCTGGTCTACAAAACAAACTCGAAATTCCCCTAACAAACGACGCAGTCCTCCTTGAAACTCAGGTTATACATTGTCTTGTCTACCGTCTTTTCAATCTTCTTCCAGTCGGACCGACGCTGGATGAATTCGTAGATATCCTATTGACCATTTGTGTGTCATCATTCCGAACATGTTCGCGAGGGACGGGAGGAACTGTTTACCTCTGGACGATACGCGCCTCCATACCGCGTCACGTCCCGCACGATCTGTGCGAGATCTTTTGCATCCTCGACGACGAAAACGTGTCCGAGCATCTTGAGATGGTCGAAATCGGCCGTCACGTTCGGTACCTTTTCGTAACGACATGACAAATAAAAATAAAAGAAGACGCCCCCGGTTTAAATATGCACGACGCGCCATCTGTCAAGGACGAAGAAGGTAAGACAGACTGAGACGGACATACCTTGAGTGACGCGATGAATCCATGGTAGGCATTTAGATCTGCGATCACTTGGAAGCCACCGCTAAGGGAGATGATCTGGCGCTTGATATGTTTCTGCAGTATCCTACATATGCAAAAACGTGTCCGACGGACGACGACGTTCCGGATGTCCACCCCCACACGACAATACCAAAGAACGAGTCAGTAAAAAAAGCCGTATATATTTGCACAACGGAGTTGGCACGATGAAGAATACGCACGCCAATAAACGTATCCCGACTTCCTGATAAAACACCTCGAGGACTTCTCTGCTCGTACTGCCTCTGAGGAGATTGCAGTGCACCTCGAGGCATTGGATCGCTTCGCGACAGCCTTGGGTTGGACGGAGATCCAGCGGGGCGTCGTCGGGTGGGTAGTATGCCCTTGGCTGAGTCAGCGTTTGAATGGTGTGATCGACCTGTCTCATGGTACGGGTCGTCAGTCGCATGTCGACGCCTCATGTGCGGGGCGTCCTCGACGAACCTGGTTCATGAGCACCTGTGTCCCTGCGTTCAACCCAGAGGCGACACAATCATCGAGCGTATTCTCAAACCGCTTCTTCTCCCTCACGACCGCGTTCAAAAAGTCCGTCTTGTCAATGTGCGGAGCCTGTATTTTTTTTCGGTGTGCACAGAGATGTTTGGGTTTGAGACAAGGCAAGGTCAGCCAGTACACGGAAAACAAAACCGGCGGGTGAAGAGCGCAAAACCTGACGCACCATTTCTTTATCGAAAAACACTTGCACCATGCTCTGGATCGTATCCCCGATGTGGACGAGCTCAAAGAACTGTAAAAGCGGCGCGACGCTGGTCGTTCCTACGTGCTCGGCAGGTTTATAGGACGACATGCGCTCAGTCGCTCTGCGGTTGGCATTTCAGCAAAAGGGTATTCAGTCGATACGATGACCATGGGAAGATGAATAGAAGCAGAAATCCTGGACTTACATTCCAAATCCCCACGCGATGTGCCTCGCGCCGAGTGCCCCCAACATCTCACAAAACGCATCGTCGAGCGTCTCGCGCACGCGCGTGCCAGTCTTGCCGGGATACGCGGCAAACGTCTCGAGGCGCTTGGTCGCATCTCGGGTGGCGTGGATGAGCTGCAGCGAAACGTCGAGGGAGAGGAGAAGGTCCAGCGCCTCGGCGGACGTGCGTGCAGAAGCTTGCGAGCGCGCCGACGGCGTAGCGGAGGCGTGCGGTGTCCTAGCGGAACTCGATAGGTCTTTGGTGGACGGTGCGAGCGACGTCGTCGCAGTCTTCGTACTCGCAGCATCCGACGTCGAGCTCGTCCGCTTGGACGAGGTGGCCGCGTCGAACCCACTGGCACCGTTCTCGCTCGTCCGACTCCGACTCTCTGCAAAATCGCCCCATCCCGCTTCATCCTCCACGCTAACGCCGGCCCCTTTGTTTCCCCTCCCGGCTCCCCCTCCATCGTCCGTGTCCGCATCCTCACCCTCGTCTTCATCCTCACCAACCTCGAACTGGGCCCCGTCCTTACCAACAAACCTCTCATACCCATCGCCCGGCGTCAAGCCCATATCCGCGCCCGTATTCCCAGAAACACCGCTGGCCACACCACCATTTCCCACCCACCGCTGCGGGTTCAGCATGGCAATACCCTGTACAACGCCCGTTCCCACCGCTCCGACGCCAGTCCCGATCGCAGCACCGACACCCGTGCCGATGGCGCCTACTGCACCCACGCCGGCGCCGACCGCACGCGGGACGATCGTTACCGGCAGCAAGAGAACGTCCGTGAAGGACGCCAGCACGTTGCGCTTCATCAGCGCGGGATTTTGCGAGTCGAGGAAGCGCGTTTGAGTTCTGGATACCTGGGACTGGGATTGCGATCGAGAGAGTACATGACCGTCGAGCGGGACCTGTAGTGTGAAGCGGGCGGGAAGAAAAAAAGGGTCGTGAGCAATGGGGCGGCACAGGACTTGAGGATATAAATGCGTACCATCGAGGATGCTGTTGGCGAGACGGAACGTTCCCAATCTTTGCAGATCACTTCAAAAGCGCGTTTGAGTTCCTCCATCTCGTCGTCGAGATAGTCGTCCATATTTGGTTCGAACATTTTGTAACTGTACTCCATGGTGAGAACGGGCTCCGTGACATAGGGTAGGGGATGATTGACTGGATACGCACATGACATCCTCGGCGTGCTCTACTTTTACCGTTCCGGGCTCACTCTCGCGTCCGTTGTTCGAGCTGCCCGAGACTACGAGGATGCTATCGACGACTCTGAACGACTCTCTAAAGCATGCAGCAGTTGCCGACAAGAAAAGAGGTATACTGAGTGTTCTCGCATGCGCGAGCAGGGAGGATACGTATTCTGATATCTTTTAGACCCGTGTGAAGGATCAGACATGCGCGCAAGGATCAATGGGTGTTTAAGCGTCAAACGTGGAGGTATGTGCGCGTCGAAAGAGCAAAACACGTCAGCACACCCGACCATGAATGATACGATCCGAGACGGCATGCGATGATGGCCTACTTACCACATCACTAGCAACTCTCTCTGCAAACGCAAGCAACACGCCTGACTCGTGTGGAAACACTCTGAAAGCCCTCGCCCCATTGTCCTCGATCGCAGCAAGAACGCGGGACATGAATCCATCCATGGCAGTAAAATCGAGGCGGGTATCATTTCTACATGTCAATCAACGACAAGTCAACGGAGAGGGGGGAGGCTGACGCACGTAAAATTGGCGGATGGATCCCACTTTCCCTGCTCGTAAAAGACCTCTCTCTTCTCCGCCCAAAGCCTGCCCATCTCCCAGTCTCCTCCCGCCACACCGAGTTTGCTGGTTCGCCGTCCGATCCCGTTCATGCAGATCGACACCTCCCAACTTGCTGATGCAGTCTCTTTCATCCGCGCCTCGTCACCCCCCGTATCCGCAGCATCGAACGCTGTCAGCAGACTAGCATCGAACCTATCCAGAGAAGCCTTGAGGGATGCGAGACGGAGATCCCATGTGGATACAGGCTTGATGGCGGGGGAGAGAAACCGTGCGAGGAGGTGTAGGACGCGAGCTTGTGTGAGTAGAGTGTGAGTAGGGGGATCCGAGCGTGACAACAAGCACGAAGTGAGCGAAGCGAGGATAGCATGGGGAGGTGCATTCGGGGCGGGCAAAAGCGGGAGGAGTAGCGTATGTGCCCGTATATACTTTGCGCGGAATGTCGGGGTCGGCTTTCCAGGTTCATACGTGTCCACGCTGCTCGATAGCGCTGAGGCAGACAAGTCCAGGAGCACGCGCGGAGATGCAGAGGCAAAGTCGCCAAAGTCATCGTCGTCAAGGGAAGAGACAGCGAGGGTCGCGGGTCCGTGAGGGCTGCCGTTTTGCTTATCCTTCTCGGCCTTGGCCCTGGCTTCAAGCTCGTCGAGGATGGTGCCGAGTCCGAGCCTCTGTGTGGCGAGGTCGAGCCAGCGCCATTCCCAGAGTCTCTCGTCCCTTGCGACCCTGCTTGTTGCCCTGCTCGCTCTAGCGTACCTCGCAATGTCTGGGATCGGGACGTGTGCCAACACCAGCACATGCAACTCGGCTGGCAGCTTTCCGATGGGCGGTGAGAGCTGTTTGGTCGCTGTGAGGACCGGTGCTGGTGCCGGCGTGAGTATATTGAAGTACCCAGACGACTGTTTCGCGGTGGATGGCCGCTTTACATGGCTCGTCGCTGCCGGAAGCGATGATGGCCGTTGATGTTGAGAAAGATTCGAGTATAATTTTGTTGGTTCGAGCGCTGCGAACTTGTCCATCGCATTTTGGTCGTCGTCCGATGCGACGTGCTCGTCTCGGCTTTGCGCAGCCACTGCATTGTCCCGCGGCGACAAAATCAATTCAAGGCTGCCAGTAATCACAGCGATCACGCCCAATGACGAGCCTTCCTCCAGGGACTGCCCCCGTGAAAGCCGAGTATGTGCAACGCTATCTTGTCTGTCGATCTGCTTCCAACGATCTCTAGATTTCTTCTCAGCAACGTTTCCCGTCCATCGGCCGACGATGACGCTGCAGAAGGATCCACATCCCATGCTGGGCGCCCCGTCGTTCCCATCGCAGACAGCAACTCAAATCCAGGTGGCCGTAAGAAACTAACCAAACAACAGAAAAAAGCCCACAGAGGTGCTAACAAGGGTCGACGGTTCGGAAAGGTACGGGATGAGCTAGAGCTCTGCTGGCGTGTTGCAAATGGGACGATATGCGAGCACGGATCCGAGTAAGTTATCCCCCACATCTTGAGTGCATACGCGTCGTCGACGCTGGTGTACGTGCAGATGCCGGTTCACACACGACATCCCTGCATATCTTGCTGCTAAACCGAGGGACATCAAGCTCCCATTAGCAGGCAGCATCACGAACACCACACCTTTTGTCGTGACAGATAACAGTGAAGAATCCGCAGCTACTTCATCTCTCGATTTCAGTACCACTTGTCCAAGTTTCGAAGAAGCGGGCGAATGTCGCCTCGGACTCAAATGTCGATTCCTTGGTGCTCATGCACGCGTGGAAGAGAACGGTGCTGTCACCCTGATTACGGATGAAGAAAAAAAGTCTAGGATCGCTCTCACCAACGCAGAACTCAACCAGGCGAGCGCAGAAACTCTGAAATTACTTCGCCAAAACAAGGTGAGTTCCTAGTCATTTGTTGTTCCTTCGTTTCACTGAACTGTAAAACAGTACCCGAAGCCGATCACAGACGCGTATCTCAAAGAAATAGAAGTTGCAAAACAACCGGACGGCCCAGACGAAGATATACCAACTCCAGAAGAACAGGCGCAACAAGACGTCTTTCAGCGGATCAACGAGATGGTAACGAAGCGGACTGGCGACACTTCAGATCAAAATGACGCCCCTGATGTGCCTGTGCGCTTCTCTGAAAAGAAGAGGTTGCATTGGTCGGGGAAAACCTGTAAGAAATCGTCGTTGTGATTTCCAGCATGATATGTTCTTAGCCTTTCCAAGATCTCGCGCCCCTTACAACCGTTGGAAACTTGGTGGGTTGAGCCCTTCGTTTCACTCTATCCTTTGAAAATACTCCCAGCCCTTCCGGCGACTATGCGTCACCCTCGGTGCCGATATAACGTGTGGGGAAAGTGAGCTCCGTTGTTTCTTCTTTGCCTTGGTTTCTGACTCGGTTGCATGTGCGCTAGTGGGCCTCGCCACCTCATTTCTCACCTCTTCTCGCGAGGAATGGTCCCTAGTCCGTCGACACCCCTCTGAAACCATCTTTGGTGTGCAACTCGCTGGAAACAAGCCCTCGACGATGGTGCCGACCGCAGAGGTACTCGGTAGAGAATTTGCGAACAGCATCGACTTCGTAGATATCAACTGTGGTTGTCCCATCGATCTCGTGTTTAAATCCGGCAGCGGGTCTGCTCGTGAGTCCTACTCCCGCCTGCATTCACGTCCGACAGAGTCTATATGTGCCCACAGTCCTCGACACCCCCGCAAAACTAGGGAAGATTGTTGTCGGGATGAACAAAGCACTCGGCGAGATACCAGTGACGGTAAAGCTCCGCACAGGCGTCAAAGAAGGACGCAACACCGCGCACAAGCTTATGTCTCGGTTGAGTTCCGAGTGGGGTGTCGGCTGTATCACGGCAAGTATATCATGTCCCACCTTCTCTTTTGCACTGACGAGGCATGGACGCGCAGCTTCACGGACGCACGCGACAGCAACGCTATACGAAGCTGGCAGATTGGGGCTACATCAAGGAGTGCGTGGATGCTGTTCGCGCGTGCGAAGCAGATGAGGGACGTAAGTCCCCCCTTCCCCCGGTTCCTCATCACGTGATCGATATCCTCACCTTGTCGTTTCAGTAACACCCGTCCCCATTTTCGGTGGAGGCGACTGTTTCTCCTCCCAAGACTACTGGGAAAAAGTCGAAGCCACGGGCGTAGATGGTGTTATGATCGGACGAGGCGCACTCATCAAGCCATGGATATTCACCGAGATCAAAGAACGACGGGAATGGGACATTAGCTCGCGGGAACGCCTTGAGCTCGTCCGCAAGGTACGTGGTGTCACATCTTTCCCTCGCCACGCCACGCCTCCATTCTGACTTGGGGGCAGTACGCAGAGTATGGGTTGACCCATTTCGGGACGGACACGGTAGGCGTGAACAAGGCCCGTCGATACCTCTGCGAGGCACTATCTTTCCAATACCGTTACATCCCTATCGGTCTGCTCGAGCGGCTGCCCGCGTGCATCAACGAGCGTGCGCCTGCCTTTCAAGGTCGGGATGAGCTCGGTACGTCCGCGTCGCTGCTCTGCAGTGCCAAACGAGGAAGCTTCAGAGACTAACGACGATTATCACGCAGAAACGCTCTTTGCGAGTCCAAATAGCCAAGATTGGGTCAAGATCTCAGAGATGTTTCTCGGACCCGTGCCGGAGACGTGGACATTTACGCCAAAGCATAAGAGTAATTCCTATGGAGAGGAGAGTCAGGGGTGATTCATCTTCGTGATTGGAAACTGGTTGCGAGTGTGTGTGCAAGGTGACTGTTCATCCCAGATGGTCATTCTCTCCGAAGCCGCAATGCCAGGCCATCATGATGTCAGAGACACGATAGTGGATAATAGTTGTGAGACCTGTAAAAGCTTTGGAGACATTTGCGGCAATGCTAATTACATTTGAGACGTGAGTTTCTGAAGCAGCTGATGCATACGATATCGCTGAGTCGGAGGGCCTCTGCTCGATCATCCAGCCTCGCCCTCCGCCAGTCCTACTTCGAGACTGACCTTCGTATTATTGGACGAAGTTGGAGCGTTGGTTCTCTAATTACCGTTCGACCCCTCTCGACGTGTGACTCTACAGCCTGAGAGCTGGCTGCTGGACACCTCCATACGACATTTACCAGCGAACGTTTGAACCCGCAGTCTGCCTGCCATCACTTGTCGCACGTACTAGTGGGTAGCACATAATCAATAGCACCCGCAAAGGAGTAATTCTACGACTTTTCCGCAGCATTCAGTGTTCAACGTTAACCCCCACCCCATCCAGAGTCCACGCATAGCCCACCTCCACGATCGTATCAAGTCTCGTCTCCTCGTCTACCCTCTCCGGAATACTCTCCAGGTTAACTTTCAAACTTCCAAACCCGCATAGGATGAGCAGTGCTCCCAACTTGGACGCCACCTGTTCTCCTTTCTGCATATCGTGCTGTGAATGCCTGGGGAAAGACGAATCTTGTCGTGTTTAAAATCGGGATGTGTATCAAGGCAAGGAAAAGACGAGGACTTACAATACGCACAGTGTTCCGCGCATGGACAGTGCTTGATGGCGTCGTGGGGTTTGCGCAGAATCTGGAATGCTATCGTGCGTGACATTCGGGTTCCGCTTCACACGAATGAGTAATCTGAACATACCATGATCGAGGCCTTGCGCCCAGGCACCACTCTTGCCAGACGCATCATAAAATGTAAGCCTACACCGAGTGGCTCAGCGAGATCAATACCATATACATCATCCCACCTTGCCTCGCTGGCCGCTTCCGCCTCGACGCGACGACCTGGTACTCCGTCCCCAACTCCGTCCCCAACTCCGCCGCCAACGCGAACTAGTTCATCCACGCGTGACATGCAGAGCGGATTGTTTCAGTGGGTCGTAGGCCTTTTGACCACATCAGGCCTAATATCGGCTCTGGGACGTCGAGCAAGAATCCGGTGTCTTGGCGTTCCCAGGGAGGCGTGTCGACGTCGACGACGTCCAAGATACACTTGTTCCTGCATCAATGCGAGTGGATGATGTATGTGTATAGGCAGCTCATACCTGAACCTGATGGATTGTGGTTGTGATCCTGGGACGTGTCGACGGCGCCAACCGACTACCATACGACCATGACCGCGTCCGCACACGGAAGTAAACTCGATCATGAATATGCGACATCATTCTCCAGGCGTTTACGTCCGAAAGGTCCGGAATCATCCTGATAAGCCACGTTTGCTTCGCGTCCACATCGGAGAGGCGTCGTTGTCGATAGGCCCCCCTAGACACTTTCAGCGAATGACGCACGTAACGTCCCTACAGGCCGTGCTGAGCTTTAACAATGTGGCGATTTTCGCGATTGCATTAATAGCAACTGCCTGATACAATGAATTGACCTTCCTCGCATTACGCAGCACGTGTTGGAGCGTCTCAGAAAGTGGCACGTCAAGGCTCCCTGGGAAAGCCTTCTGTTTGGGAACTCAAAGCCTGCAAAGCAATGAATGACCTATCTTGTCTTGCGTCCGAGTCGAAAGTACGGCGGCCGACAATTTGGTTCCTGTACCATTCCCGATCTTGAATTCCTTGGATAGGGTCGGTGATGGAGGGTCGCTCCTCTGAACCTGGGATTGTCAGCTTGTCATTGGGCAGCGCAGCTTTGATGCAACATTGGGACTTTGGGTTGACTGGGCCCACTCCTGTGGTCCCTAACGGTTGAGAAGGACAATCTGATCTTCTCCTACAGGCGCCGCGGCAAGAAACCCGTGGGAAAAGCGCAGGTAGGTCACCGTATGTCTAATGTCAAACCTGGACCCACCTATATAGATTGCTCCTTCCTCCCCTTTTAATTCTCCGCAGACTCGAGTATCACAATGTGCTGCTCTTCTTCCACGCCAGGAACCTGGGACTCGGACGTTGAAGAAGGGATGGAAAAATTGTGGCTCCCCCAGCACCCCCATCCGCCGCGTTTCTGTCCAGTGTTGATAGAGCGCTTCGGCATGTATGCGTAGCTCATTGCGTGGTATGTACACGGATTTGATGAGATCGGGGAAGCGTGCTCTGGGTGTGAGTTACTGGGCATAGACAGGAAAATTGGGGTCACTCACATGAGTTCGGTGACGTCTGAAAGGACAGTGCTACGTTAATACATAAGAGCCTGGGTAGAATCGTCATAGCAAGGTGTAGTAGGTTGGTCAATCAGTACTCAGTCTCGACCAATCTACCCCTTGCTTGTAAGCCCATTGGCCCAGTCACGTACACAGTATATATTCCCACCGCACGTCGTGAAGAAAGTCGATCTCTCTTGTACCCGTACGTCATAGTCTCCCGTATAGAGTGTGGTCCAGTTCTGTTTGTCCGCTCGTCTCAGCGTTTCCCGCCGTTGGCCACGGCTGGCTTCCATTGCTATGACGATTCTACCCGGGGACACCAGGCGGTCTCTTGCACTGCTCTCGTTCTGGTGTGATCGTCGCACGTAGGTAGCACATACTAATTAGCGTCCGTAAAGAAGGAGTAATTCTACGATTTTTCCGCCCGACGAAGCGAATGATGAGCGCTGAGCACTCTCGCTTCGAGTCCTTCGAAGGAAAAGGAGTCATCTATACCCAATTATAGGCGACGCGCCACATCCGTGGCAACAATACGGCCTGTGTAAATATAAATAAATATAAACGTCAAATCTTGCAATTCCCTGCAAAACGGAACCTCAACTGGTCGACATAGACCCTCTACTACCGTATCGGGAATTAGGTAATTGATGGCGCAGCATTTTCCCGTCGAGCACCCGAGTCTCTGTAATCCCGCAGTGTCTAACGTTGTTTGGATCCGCCACCTCCCAAGCTATCGATCGTACTTCACTCATCTTTCTGCCTTGACCACTCCTACACATGATGAAGACTGCCTTTAGGAAACAATTTGGACGCCTCCGATCCCGCATCGCCAGTAGAGACCAGTCTTTAGCATCCGCCCAGCATTCAGACGTACCCAACATGCAACCCAGCACAACCTCTGGCAGCTTGAACATTCTTCCGCCTCAAGCCAATGTCACCGATGCTCTCGCTCTCGGGACCCAGCACACAAATTCATATGTGACCGATGTGACAGGCCCCGTCTCTCTCGAGCCACGCTCTAGCAACTCGGGTGTTGCCAACGTGCAGACGAAACCTTCGGATGTTGCCCACTTCATGCAGCATGTCGACCCGGACCTTATGGAGAAATTTGGACGATTTAGAATTCTTGTCATTGGTAGGGCGAATGCCGGTAAGACGACCATCCTCCAGAGAATCTGCAACTCGACGGAACATCCGGAGATCTTCGATGATCGTGGGGAAAAGGTACGGCTGAACAAGCAAGCATATGCTGGATGCTGATGCCGTCGATGTGTGATCAGGTTGATTTTGCGATCGAGGGGTCCAGGGAGGTGAGTATCATGTTACTATGAATGTCATTAAGTGCCTTGTAAGCCATCTCGCCATGCACAGCGTGGACTCCATGATATCAATCATGAGATGGTTTTCAAAAGCAATGAGAGATTTGTTTTCCATGACTCGCCCGGATTTGAGGCTGGCCGTGAGGATGAATTTCAGAGGATGAAATATTTCATCACAAAGTGTGCAAATACAACTTTCCTCAAGAAACAGATCCATGCCATATGGTGAGTGGGTATATTGTGTTGGATTATAACTCCTACCTCAATATGAGCAGGTACTGCATCCCAATGGATCAATTCCACCGTGCTGTCACTGTTGCAGAGGAAAGGTTTTTCAGTGAATGTGACACTGGGAATGGTGATGAACTCTTGTTGAGGATCTGTTCTAAGCTGACTGGTCTGGATGCTAGTGCCAGTTGTGGTGCTATTTACCAAGTGTGATGCTCTCATAGCCCAGGCATTCCAGCCTGAAGACCTACTACTGCCTGTAGAAGATCAACTTGTGAGGCAGAGGAAGCATGTTGAAGAGATTTTTTCCAAGAGAAATATATGGGAGGATCTGTGCAAAATAAAATATCCTCCACAGGCATCTGTAAAACTGGAAAGTTTGTAATATATGCTCTCATCTCTATTCTATTCTATTGATTATATTACCAGACATGGACACATCTGATGGTGGATGTAACATATTGTTGGAACAGACTGCAGCTGCATTGAATGACTCATCATTGCAGATGTTGTTGGTTACAGCACAAGAAAAGAATATTCTACTATGCATTGAGTATGCAGTGAGATAGTAAGTGAAACAGTTTCTGGATGTGAAAGTATATATATTGATGCCATAAAGTGCCTTGGTGCCTTTTGCTGAGTTTAGGACCACTCAAGGGGAGATTCATGATCTCGTTGAAGCATTGGCAAGTTGGTTTCCACACACACAGGTAAGACTTTAAGTCAAGAAAATATTGAGATGAAAAATGATGAAATGAATGTTTGAATGATATTGATTGATGGCTAGGTAATTATCATGACATGAAATTGAAAAACAACTAGCTGATTGGTTGCTTTGTTTTGTCCACAAAGAGAGTATGTGATATATTTCATACATTGAAGTCATGATTAAACTTACTGTATATGCCTTATTATATTGATAGGGTGTAAGTGGTGTATCAAATCAAAACATTCATTATAACCTATTCTATTGCTTGTGCATTAATAGCTGGTGAGCAATCTGATGGAGATTTGAAAAAGAGTATTACTGATAAGTTAATGTGCATTATTGTTCCAAATTCAAAGGGAGTAAGTCATACAGGAATATATGCAAGTCAGCATCTTATTAATAGATGTTTCACATTACATGATAGGGAGTAAGTGGTCTGATTGCATCTGAAAAACACAAAACTAAGGATTTCATATACATATATTGCAATTGTCATTGGATATATGTAAAGAAAGTAAGTGGTATGTATATGGATGAAAAAACATTAACAAGGTTGTGTTCATCTTGGTGATTGCTGTTTCAACAATAGTCTGTGAGTGATAAATTGTACATTGTAAGGCTAGGTGTTGATTATAGGCCTATGTGCTGTGTTTTTTATCAATAGTGGGTGAGTATGCTATATCAATATAAAATCTGAATACTATTAATGGAGCTGCCTTCTGCTGGTCTTCTGCTGATAGATTGTAAGTGGTCTGATGTGGATTTCAAGTGAGAATCCTGCTGATCAGCATCCCTCCTACTCTTCCATTGATAGCAAGTAGGTGGTCTGATGTGGGTTTCAAATGAGAATCCTGCTGATTAGCATGTATCTGTCTGCTCTCCCAATGATAGTATGTAAGTGGTCTAAGTCTGTTGTGATTTCAAATGAGAATCCTGCTAATTAGCATGCCTCCTCCTGCTCTTCCATTGATAGCAAGTAAGCAATCTGATGTGGGTTTCAAATGAGGATCTTGCTGATCACCATGCCTCCTGCTCCCTTGTTGATAGGTTGTAAGTGGCCTGATGTGGATTTTAAATGAGAATCCCACTGATCAGCATGTTTTCAATGGCTCTTCTATTAATAGCAAGTGAGTGGTCTGATGTGGATTTCAAATAAGATTTCTGCTAATCAGCATGCCTTCTGATGTTCTCTCATTGATAGGGAGTAAGTGGTCTGATGTGGATTTCAAATGATAATCTTGCTTATTAGAATGCTGTCTCTGACCCTCACATTGATAGGGAGTAAGTGGTCTAATATGGATTTCAAATGAGAATTCTGCTGATCAACATGCCTCCTTCTGCTTTTCCAATGATAGCAAGTGAGTGGTCTGATATGGATTTCAAATGAGAATCTTGCTGATTAGCATGCCTTCTATTCTCCTGTTAATAGATTGTAAGTGGTCTGATGTGGATTTTAAATAAGAATCCCACTAATCAGCATGCCTACTCCTGCTCTTTCATTAATAGGGAGTAAGTAGTCTGATGTAGATTTGAAATGAGAATCCCACTGATCAGCATGCCTGCTCCTACTCTTCTATTGATAGGGAGTAAGTGGTCTGATGTGAATTTGAAATGTGAATCCTGCTAATCAAGATGCCTCTTCCTGCTTTCCCATTGATAGTTTGTAAGTGGTCTGATGTGGATTTGGAATGAGAATCCTGCTAATCAACATGCTTTCTCCTACTCTTCCATTGATAGTATGTAAGTGGTCTGATATTGATTTGAAATAAAAATCCTGCTAATCAGCACACCTCCTTCTGCTCCCCATTGTTAGCAAGCAAGCGGTCTGATGTAGATTCAAAATAAAAATCTTGCTGATCACCATGCCCTCTCTGGCTTTTTCATTGTTAGCAAGTTAGTGATCTAATGTGGGTTTGAAATGAGAATCTTGCTGATTAGCAAATCCCCTGCTCTGCTGTGAATACATAGGTTGTAAGTATTCTGATATAGATCTGAAATGAGTACCTTGCTAATAATTTTCCTCCTTCCACTCCTATTGATAGGGAGTAAGTGGTCTGATATGGATGTGAAATAAGCATCCTACTAATTAACATACCTCCTTTGCTCTGATTAATAGGAAGTAAGTGGTCCAATGTCAATTTGAAAATGGAAACCTTGCTAATCAGCATACCTCCTACTCTTTCATTGATAGGAAGTAAGTGGTCTGATGTCAATTTGAAATGAGAATCCTGCTAATCAGCATGCCTCCTCCTGCTCTCCCATTGGTAGCATGTAGGTAGTATAATATGAATTTGAAATGACAATCCTACTAATCAGTATGTCTTCCATTAATAGGTTGTAAGTGGTCTGATGTACATTTGAAATGAGAATTCTACTGACCAGGATGCCTCCCACTCTCTCATTTATAGGAAGTAAGTGGTTTGATGTGGATGGAATCCTACTGACCAGCATCACTCCTGCTCTTCCATTGATAGTTTGTGAGTGGTTTAATATGGATTTTAAATGAGAATCTTGCTGATTAGTGTGCCTCCTCCTACTCTCCCATTGATAGCAAGTAAGTGGCCTGATGTGGACTTCAAGTAAAAATCATACTGATTAGCATGCCTTCTCTGGCTCTTCCATTGATAGCAAGTAAGTGGTCTGATGTGGATTTCAAATAAGAATCCTGTTGATCAGAATACATTCTCCTGCTCTCCCATTGATAGGGAGTGAGTGGCTGATGTGAATTTGAAATGAGAATCCTGCTGATCAGCTTCCTTTCTCCTACTCTCTCATCAATAGGGAGTAAGTGGTCTGATATGGATTTGAAATGTGCATCTTGCTGATCACAATGTCTCTTTTTGCTCTCCTACTAATAGTGGGTAAATGGTCTGATATCAATTTGAAATGAGAATCCTGCTAATTAGCATGCCTCCTTGTCTTTTCTGATCAATAGAGAGTAAGTGGTCTGATTTAATTTGAAGTGAGATTGCTGCTGATATTTTTTTCTGCTTTCACAACTGTTCTACTGATAGCTTGTTAGTGCTTCTATGTATATGCATATAAATTATTGCTTACTCATCAATTCATTTTCATTTCTTTCACTACTTTTCCATTAATAGGAAGTAAGTGATTCAATTTCAAGTGATGGCAAAAAGATGATTTATCAGTTAATATTAACTTTCATTTTCACAGGAGGTAATAATATACCATTAATTGACAAATTGGATCACTGATATATATATGCCTTTCCCTAATGCTTTGCACAAAATAGAATGTAGGTAACCTGGTTACAAGTGACAACTGGCAGCATTCTGCTTATTGAACATATTATTTCACTGTGAAATCTGGTACAAATCTATCATTCCTATAATTGTGTAGCTGGTAAGCATTATCTCACTACTTCTAAAAATTATGCAACCATGAATTTATATGTCTATAGGATGTAAGTTATGTTTTGTCATGTAACATTTTTATATTATTTACATTTATGCTCTATTGACATTCAGAAGGTAAGAAATCTGGATAATAGTACAGATATTGTTATTTATGTGTAATTTGAATAGACAGCAAGTTTTTACCCTGAAGGTCTACATATTACATACAACTAATATCATCCAGATTGTCACCAACCCTCAGTTCCACCCAGTAAATATTTTATCATCTGATTATACTATGTGTTTACTAAACAATCTTATATCTTTCAGTGTTCTCTTCAAGCAAGAGATGCAATGTGCATGGCATGTATATTCATAGATGTATCTTTATCATACAAATTTTCCAAATATTTTAGACTAAAAGGCCTGCTGACACAAAGAAAAAGATCCTTCAAAATGGCATTGGTAAGTTTATTAATTTTGGATGTTGACAATTTACACATATCTTTCTTAATAGACCATTTGCTAGTTCTTCAATATTCCTTTACTCTGGTCCAAAACCAATCTAAAGACCCCTTTACCTTGGCTGTACAAATGTACCAAGCATCTGGGATATCTGCCCAGATATCCAGGACCCTGAACCAGCTGTTTGTCAAATATTCTGCTGCCAATGACCTGAATGAAAAAGTAAAACTTGTCATGAATGTAATCTTGCACCACTCTTTGTGTAAGTATTCAAGTGACCATCATAGCTCTTCACATACTAACTTGATCTCATAGTAAGTGCTATTGCCAGTGGTTATTAGGATTTGGAAGAAGTCTTCCAATTTAAGGGGGGACTTATGTATTTGTTTGACAAACTTAGATGATATGAATGGTCATCTAATTAGTTATGTATGAATCTGTGTTACAAGCATGCTGATAATATCATGCTTACATATTCTGATTGACTAAGAGGACAAGTTATCACACTATTGTAACCTCTAAAGTGCCATATGGTTTACCAACATTTGTTGGATCCAGCTCTGTTGAGATCACAACAATATATACACTCAAACCACTCAGCATTCAGTGTTCAACTTCCACCCCATCCACAGTCCACACATAGCCTGCCTTCACAATTATATTAAATCTCATCTGCTCCCCACCCTCTCTGGATTCAGAGTCCAGAATATCCTCCAGGTTGATTTCCAGACTGAGAAGCCTGTGTAGGATGCATAAGCAGTGCCCCCAACTTGGTAGGGATGCCACCTTATTCTCTTCTCTGTATGTCATGTTGTGGATGCCTGGGAAAGTTTATGCCATGTTTAGGATTGGAATGTAAATCCAGGGAAGGAAAAGATGAGGACTTCCAATATGCACAGCCTTCCACACATAGACAGTGCTCAATGGTATCATAAGCTTTGTGCAGTATCTCAGACACTATTACATGTGACATTCAGGGTCAGCTTTGCACAAATGAGTAATTGAACCTACCATGATTGAATCCTTGTGTAAGCCTACATCGAGTGGCTCAGCAAGATCAACACCACATGTCCATCCCACCTTACATCAGCAGCCAAATCCACCTCGAGGTGACAACCATGTACTCCTTGTCCACAGCCTTGCACTCTGCCCTCGACTGCGCTGGCAATGCGAACTGGTTCATCCATGCGTGGCACACAGAGTGGATTGCTTCGACAGGTCATAGGTCTTTGGACCGCATGAGGACTATGATCGGCTCTATGATGTCAAGTCAGAATCTGGTGCCTTGGCGTTTCCAGGGAAGCATCTTGACATCGACGACATCCCAGATACACTTATTCCTGCATCGATGTTAGTGAGTGTTGTACATGTAGAGCAGCTCATGCCTGATTTTGTAGAAGCCTGATGGATCGTGGTGGTGAGCGAGATGTGTCGATGGTGCCAATCAATTTACCATACGACCGTGACCACACCCACTGCACCTAGAAGCAGACTCGATCACAAACATGCGACATCATTTTCCATACATTTATGTCCGAAGTATGCGAAATACAGCGAATCTGGGATCGCTCTGATACGCCACATTTGCTTCGCGCTCACATCACTACAGCCCTGTCGTCAATAGGCCTTCCTAGACACTTGCAGTGAATAACACACGTAAAGTCCCTACAAGACGTGCTGAGCTTTAGAAACCGACCGAAGTGGACGAAGAATGAACGAATGAACCTCTGAGAGGTGGTCCAGTTGACATCTGCTTGGATGAACTTTGCTATCTTCGTGTCACGGCTCACCTCTTTCACCTAACCACACCTGATCAATTGCAGGCACCGACGGTGTCAACTCACAATGAACATCAGTCCTTGGTGCATGAACTATGCCGTATATATGAGCGCTGGTGTAACATCGTCACAGGAAGTTGGGATGGCTATGCCACGTCTCCTTCGTATACATATCTCAAAGAGTGCGTGTGAGAACTCAATCTCTTCCAATACTTTTGGCACTTCCCTTGTGATATCCACCGGAGTGTACTTCTCATCCTCAGCACCTGGAATGGAGACATGCTTGGCGGGATACGGCAGGAACTTGGGATGTGTGTGGTACCTAGCCCAAACCGAATGTACCCAAATTCAGTTCCTAGTTCACCTTCCATAACTTACACATCCACTCACCAACCGTCTTTATCCCTGCTCAGCTTCGTATCGCGCAGCTCGCCGAGCAACGGACCAAAGTACACATGGTCGTCTTTACACAATGGCATCCAAGTCTCCTGTGCCGCACACTGTAAATCCGCCTCGAGGATTGTCTTGTCATCGAGATCGTTCATCGGGTTATCAAACAGGTCGTCAGGGTGCTGAGCATAGTGCCGGTCGATGGGAAGGTTGCCTGCAACAAGGACTGCGAAGCTCGCCCGGCTTGTTGGCACTGGCAATGTCACGTTAGGGTGATATTCTCGCTCTCTATATAAACAGGAGGAATGACGCACGAAGTTCGCTATTCCGTACAGAAATCCGAGCATGATCACAGCAGCCAGAACGCCGATATCGACTCCGAGTTCAAGAGCGTCCATTGCAACAATTCCGAAAAGATTCCCGGAGAAAGCTTCGTTCTCGGTGCGTTGTCGGTCCTACGAACATCTGTGGGGCAGAGGACCACCTCTTGAGAGTAACCTGACGAAAGGTGGATTGATTGATCAATGGTAAGGTGCTGAAATGAGGTTTTTCATGGACCTCCATAATATGGCATAACTTTGGCAAGGATATCCAATCGACCCTTCCTCCAACTTCCTATGTGATCGATCTCAGCTTGTGGTGGGGATCGTGACACGGCACGTACTTCAGTGCCAAAGAGACGTTTCATGTATTGGGCTGGGTTTGCGATCGTCGCACTGCAAGGTACAAATATGACGTCTCGATCTTGTCCCTGCATGTTCCGTTGGAGAAGTTTGGTTCTCAAGTGAGATGTACTTACTGCCAATCGCCGCAAACACCGTCCGGAACCGGTGGATGACTTGTGCGATGTGGCTTAAGGAGCATCAGGGCCAAAGCTCGCAGTCGGTTTAGGAACGGGGTACCTCCCAATGAGGGCGTCCCTGAAATGGCCAGTTTGGGTGGTAGTTTGTCTGGGTGGGTTTGGGTGCCGGTATGGGTGGACTGTGCCGCGCGCGGCTGACATTTGTCGGTGCTTGAATCTCGGAAACGCCCGTAGCGAGCAAAGTTTGGGTGGGTCTGCTGCCATGGCGGAGATTCAACCTAGATTCAACCCTTTCG
>JBBPQP010000537.1:0-22785 GCA_038092555.1 Boletus subgraveolens
TTCAAAGGTCACGGCAGTTGGGTACGTGCAATTGATGTCTCTCCAGATGGGTCGAGGATCGCGACTGGGTCGGAGGACGAGACTGCCTGTGTCTGGGCGCTCGTCACTGGCGAGCGACTGCTCGGTCCGTGGCGGCACGAATACTGGGTGGCCGAGGTCAAGTTTTCACCTGACGGACGCCTCATCGCCACTGCTACATGGGGCCGCGAGTCCATCCGAATCTACGACAATCAGAAGGGCCGGCTCCTGGTCGACTTTCCGGTTGAAGCCAGCCCGTCGTTGAACAAATCCCTCACCTGGGCCAACAACTTTAATAAGCAACTCTTCGCCTTATCTCACAACGGGGATATCAAATGTCTCGACGTGTCTAGCGGGAAAATAGTCTCTCAATGGTATATTCACAGTGACAAGAAGTCCAGATGCATCGCCTTGGCAGGCAAAGGCACATTCATCGCAGTATCCGCCAGTTCAGCTGTCTCACTCTGGGACACTATTACGCACAAGGAAATCGGGTCTGCTATCGAGCATAAAGTTCGCGTCATGTCCATGGCTATCTCAGCGAACTACGACATTGTGACCGGTGCAGGCAGGATAATTATCATTCACAGTCTCTGTGATATCCTTCCCTTACCCTACTGTGACAACGTAAGCGCAACTACATAAAAAACTCGCTCTGTGAGATGGCTTCCTCACCACAAACCACTCTCTTGCCTGTTGCAGATCCCCCGCAAGCTGGAAATCCAGCACATGAAGGCCGATCTCGAGGTAACCCGTGAGTCACCTCAAATACAGGATGACGGCCCAAGTACGTTCATAATTGGCACTTCGACTCGTGTTTTTATTGAAATCAGCGTCCATTAGGTGAAAAAATAGCGGATCTCGAAGAATCCGTACAAGAACTCTGCCACGAACTCTCCCTATCCCGACGGGCAGCTAATGAGGAGAAAGAGAGCCTTAGCGACACTATCAACACCCTTTATGCACAGGATAAGAGCTCGAGTTAGTCCTTTTCCACCCTGACTCGCGTGTCATTTACATCCTCGTCCGCTAGATAGCAAACTTGCCCGTCTCGAAAAAATTGTCGAGGAAATCCACGCCAAGCTCGCTGACTCCCAACATACAGCTGACCAGGATAAGGATAGACTGAACTCGACCATTAGCACACTATGTGCAGACCTGGATAGCTCGAGTGCGTTCATTGCCACCTTCAGTCGTGCTTCCTTGGTTCCAGTTTTCTGATATTTATGTCCACCAGATGAAAAAATAGCATATCTCGAAGAAACTGTCGAAGAACTCCGTACCCAGCTTGCTACATCCCAACGCGCAGCCAGGCAGGAAAAGGATAGCCTGGACGAAATAATCAAGTCCCTTGGTACAAAAGAGGAGAGTTCGAGTGCGTCCATCGGCACTCATTATATTATATTTCATTGAAATCCATGCTCGTCAGACAGCAAAATCACATGTCTCGAGACAACCGTCCAGCAACTCCGCGCTGAGCTCATTGACTCCCGGTTTTTTAAACAGAAAGCCGATAGTGTCGTCCAGATCCTTCGTGCGCATGAACAGAAACACCAATGCGAAGCCCTGTATGCCGAGGGCCGCATAATTGAGCTTGCGGTGTCTCTTCTCGAGATCGCGAATAACGTAAGCGAGGACGTGAGAGCCGACAAGTTACTCATGGGTTGGCTTACTGGTGAGTTTCAGCGCCTCGTGACAGAAGAGAGTGTTCAATTCCTACCGCCAGAGTTTACCAACCGATGCGTCATTACGCTGGAAGGAGCTGGAGACAAGGCATCTGACATCGGGAAACATGATGAAGCACTCACAGCCTACTCCACTGCCTTGGCCCTTGCCCCCTCACCTCCTAATACCGTACTAACCAAGTGGGCAAGGACAGTTTTGATTTGTAGTTCAGCGAATGAAGCACTGGATGCCGCCGACAAGGTATTCTTTACTTGACATCATGGTTTCAATCTGGATATCGACTCTCTTTTTGGTCTAGTTCAAACTACCAAGGTTGGACGTTTATCGGACACTTTGTGACGCTCTGGAAGGGGACGGTCGCCTAATGGAGGCAATCGAGTGTTTCCGACAGATGCACCGCGAGCTAGCAGAGGACACAGGTATCCATGATGAGCGAGCGCAGTGGGACCTCGGTGAGTGGTCACGCAAGAAATACAACCAATGCTTGTTGAAGCATACACACAGGCTTTCAACAGAGATGCACAGAGAAGCTAGAGAAACTCGGCAACGTCGCAATGGACTCTCAGAATTACAACGAGGCTGTTGAATACTTCTCGACCATAATATCAATTGACCCAGTGGATCGTATGGAGGTCCTGATCAAGCGGAGCAAAGCACGTGTGTTGATGGGCTCGTGGGAGGAGGCGTTGAATGACGCTGACGAGGTATATTTCACGCTTCAGTCTTTCTGATAGGATCGATAACAGTGCATACAGGCTATCAAGCTCGACCCATCATGTCATCGAGGATACGAGATGAGGCATGCGGCATTGCACGGGGCGAAACGCCATGCGGAAGCCATTGAAGCATTTAATACGATGCTCTTGAAGCTCGAGGAGTCACCTAACGAGTGCATTCGTGGCAAGTCATTTCTTGTATATTGCTTAGACCTCTACATGTTGATTGACGTCAATGACAGAGCTTTGTCGTCAGTATGTCGATGCCAGACCTACAATTCGACGCATTATCGACCAGACCATCCGCCACATGCCGCGGGTACTTATCGACACCACCACTGGTCATCTTTATGACAAGAAACGGCAAGCAGAAGCATTCGAAGCACTTCCACTTTACAACGAGCTCGTGTCATCGATGACGACAGAGCTGGATTATGCATGTATCTGGAGAGCAGTGACGAACTTCTACCAATATGTGATGTTTTCACACAAATGGGAGGATGACGAACCTCTCCTCCAGAAGGTCGAACATATCACGGTATACGAGCTAGAATCCTCTCCTGCAAGTATCAAGCTACAGACCTTCTGCTCGCTTGCGCGTTCTCTTGGCTTTCGGTGGGCATGGAGTGACACATGCTGTGTCGATAAACTCAGCAACACGGTATTACAAGAGTCGTTGGTCGCCATGTTCACTTGGTATCATGGGTCGTCCCTGACAGTTATCTACCTTCGTGGTGTCTCCTCGCAGTCGCAGGAGCCTGGTGGTCTCCAGCGGAGCATCTGGAATACCCGTGTATGGACATACCAAGAATATGTCGCCGCCGAGATTGTCCAGTTCTACACAGAGGACTGGAAGCCTTACCTCGGCTTGACATTGTCCAATCACAAAGAGTCCCCTGTCATCATTTCGGAGATGCAGGCGACGAAAGGTTCTGTACAGGATATTACTGTACTTCGTCCCGGCCTCGACAGGGCGCGCGAAAAACTCTACTTGGCTTCGACACGTCAAACGACACTTGTGGAAGACATGGCGTACTCGCTACTTGGAATCTTCAATGTCGCTATCCCTGTTATGTACGGCGAGGGAAATCGTGCGGTGGGTCGCCTTCTGGAGCACATCCTGACTGGATCGGGGGACGTCACAATTCTCGCTTGGACCGGACACGCAGGTAGCTACAACAGCTGCCTGCCGAAGGACCTCACCGTATACGACCAACTCGTGCCGTCACATGTCCCTCAACCCATCGAGACAGCTGAGATGGACCGCCTGGTGATGGAATTACGTTCGTCCTCCCCCGACCTCTCTCTAGTCCTGATGCTGTGCAATCGGCTTCACGACCTTCCCTCGCCATTCCTTACTGCTAGTCGACTGAGACTTGCTGGCATTGTTTTCCCGCTCACTGACCTTGTCCCCGTGGTGGAAGCGAGCCCCGAGTCGGGTCTCAATATTTATCGTGGGTCGACATCGGCACTGGGTGATGTAGAGATCCAGACAACGGACAAATTGGAGATGCAGGATCTCGTTCTGATGTATCCCTGGATCAGTCCCCTCCCCGACCAGGAGTTCTCGCACGGTTCAACTGGGCTCGACAACACTACGCGCGCGCTGCGGCTTGTTATCCGGCTCAGGTAACTGTTTGGTGCGTTGTTGCTCGCACCGCTGTCGCGCGTGCAGTACAAACGCGTTGCGACGGATTGTCTGATTATGGTCCGGGTTCGCGAGGAGGCATTGTTGACCGACTTGATAGACGGCATCCGTACGATCGACATACAGTAGTTGTAGATTGATTACTTTAGAGTTTAGACCTCTGGACAACATACTATGTATGTTATACTCTTAACGATTAATTACATTCGTGGTCTAATTACCATTCTGCGCGGTTTCGTTGTGATTCGTTCACTTCTCTGTGGGTCCTTGTGCGTCAGCACCATTGTAGACCTCAGGTAGAGGTCCGGTCGTCGGGCCCGGGCAGATTTCGCAAAAGAAGCGTTGAAATGGCAAACACAAACAAACCCACAAAAGAAGCGTCCCGGTTGCTGTGCAGATACTCGTTTAGTCGCTGTTGACAGCTCAAGGTAACTCCAGGAACGATTTCCCCTATTGGTCACTACCATGGCAGGTAGACATGTGTCCATCGGGGTGAGAGCGCGCTAAGAGATGATTCCGGTGTGTGTGAATAATAAAGTGACACGTGCATCCGACGGGGGAGAATGGGGTACCGCAAGTAGAGAACCGCGCATCCTTCTCCCCATCTCTGCCTTCGCAGGAACATAACGACTGTCCTCTGACCTCAAAGTTTTAGGTCTGGTTTGGGGAGACTACATCTCTGCCCCCCAGCCAATTATGTTGCGGAAAATGAGCCGGTCGGCAAGGAGTGGTGAGTAGGGCGAAACAATTGAGAGTGCGATAAAGATTACTAACGACGACCCAAGAGTCGAATGAAAGCAGTTCCTCCTCCAGTATCGTTCGCCAGCAGCAAGCAAAATCAATCACAATCGATGGTCGACATAGCATTTGGCCGGTTGCATTCCTCGCTGATGGGAAGCACGTCGTGAGCGGGGGCGAAGAGCGGAAGATTCGACGTTGGCGAGTGGAAGACAGAAAAGAGGTAGGAACGCCAATGGATGCCGGAAGCACTATTTTCACTATCGCGGTGTCACGAGATGGGAAGTGGGTCGTCAGTGGGTTGATGAGTGGCTGGGTGATGGTGTGGAATGCGGAGAACCACAAAAAGGTGGCCGAGTTCAAAGGACACAGCGAACGCGTGTGTGCGGTGGACGTTTCGCCAGACGCAACGAAGATTGTGACCGGATCAGAGGACAAGACCGCCCGCGTCCGGTCGCTGTCGACTGGCAAGCGACTGTTCGACGCTTTGGAGCACGACAACTCCGTGGTTGCTGCCAAGTTCTCACCTGATGGGTGTCTCGTCGCCACCGCCACATGGAGCCTTTCTTCCATCCGCGTCTTCGACAGTCAGAACGGCCGCTTCCTCGTCAACGTCCCGATCCAAGTCAGCTCGTTTTTCAACCAATCCCTCGCCTGGGCCAGCGATAGCAAGCACCTCTTTGCCTTGTCTTACGGCGGTACCATCAACCATCTCGATGTGTCGACTGGGACCGTGCTCTCTCAATGGCCGATTCACAACAGTGACCGTCCCGTATGCATCACCCTGGCAAGCAATGGACGATTCATAGCAGTTTCTGCTGATTCTTCGGTCTCATTCTGGGACCCTACAACGCACAGGCAGATTGGGCAAGTCATCCAGGACACTCATTTTGTGCAGTCCATGGCGGTTTCATCAAACCGTCTTGTGACTGGAGGAGACAAGACAATTACCTTTCGTAGTCTCTGTGATGTCCTTCCCTCACCCTACTGCGACCATGTACGTGTATTGCACCGAAAGCTTGACGCGTGGGATGGCTAATCGCAATCTGCCTTGTTGACCATAGATAACCCTTGAGCAGGGGACCGAGCCCACGAGGGGTGAAAACTCTTTTCAACATCATCCTAGAAGACAGCCAAGCAGCGGGGAACCAGTCCCCCATGATACATCGCCTCGTCCACATAGAATGCGACGGTTCACACATATTCTCTCTCCATACCAATTAAACCCGCTGCCAGAACGGAGACCAACGGTACGCAGCACTGATCGCGAGGGTTCAGGTGCGTTCATTGGCACCCTGATTCCAGTTTTATGACATTAACGCCAACCAGACGAAATCGCGAATCCTGAGGAAACTATACGAGAACTCCACCGAGAACTTGCTACGTCCAAACGTGCAGCCAACCTGGAGAAGAATAACCTAAACGAAGCCATCATGTCCCTTCGTGCAGAACGCAGGAACTTGAGTGCGTCCATTGCCACTCTAACTCACATCTAACTGACGTCCGCGTCTATTAGACGACAAAGTTGCGCATCTCCAAGAAACCGTCCAGGAACTTCGAACCGAGCTTGCCGAGTCTCGACATAAAGCCGATAGTCTCGGCCAGCTCCTCCGTGCGCACGAGCAGAAACATCAATGCGAAACCCTGTATACCAAAGGCCACATAATTGATATCGGAAAATCTCTTCTCGAGATCACGAATACTGCGAGCGAGGACGTGAGAGCTAACAAGTTAATCATGGACTGGCGTGCTGGTAGGTTTCTGTATGGCGTATCGGAAGAGATAATTTAACCCTACTATCAGAGTTTACGAACCGATGCATATCGACGCTGGAAATAATTGGAGATGAGGCATCGAGGGCCGAGAAATATGACGAAGCACTTGCAGCCTACTCTACTGCGTTGTCCCTCGGTCCCCAGACCCCGAACGCTGTAGTAGTCAAGTGGGCAAGCATGAGGTTGATTCGCGGCTCAGCGAATGAAGCAATCGGTGCCGCCGCCGAGGTATGCTTTACATGATAGTCTGAAACCGAAGGTTGACAGTCTTTTCTGATCAGTTCAACCTTCCGATGTTTGTGATCTACCGGGCGATTTGCGACGTATCTGAAGAGGAAGGTCGCGTCACGGAGGCAATCGAGTGTTTCCGACAGATGCAGAGCGAGCTAGGAGAGGATACGAGTTTCCACGATGAGCGACCGCAGTGGGAATTCGGTGAGTGTTTACGCGAATACCTTCAATGTCTGTCTGACCGTTTTACGCAGGCTTTCGGCAACGATGCACAGAGAGGCTAGAGAAAGTCGGTAACATCGCGATGGAGTCTCAGAGCTACAGTGAAGCCATTGAACACTTCTCGACCGCACTGTCGCTCGACCCGGTGAATCGTATGGATATCCTCATCAAGCGGAGCAAAGCACGAGCGTCGATGAACTCTTGGGAGGAGGCGCTGAGCGATGCCGACGAGGTATACTTCATATCTCGATATTTCAGAAATCGGCGATAACAGAGCACGCAGGTCATTAGACTCGACGCGTCATGTCATCGAGGTTACGAGATGAAGCATGCGGCATTGCATGGCGCGGGACGTCATGCGGAAGCTGTTAAAGCATTTCGTACGATGCTCACAAAACTAGAGGAGTCTCCCGACGAGCACATTCGGGGTGGGTCACTTCCTCAATACCACTCAAATTATCATATGCTGATTGACTCCAATCATAGAATGTCGACATAGGTATGTCGATGCCAAGCCGACCATTCGCCACATTGTCGAGCAGACCATTCGCCACATGCCACGTGTGCTAATCGATGCCACTACCGGCCGTCTGTATGACAAGAAACAGCAAGCAGCAGCGTTCGAGGCACTCCCAGAGTACCACGAATTTGTGTCATCGATGACAACAGGGCTAGATCATGGATCCATTTTGAGAGCGGTGAAGGACTTCTACCGATATGTGATGCTCTCACACAAGTGGGAGGATGATGACGAACCCCTCCTCCAGACAGTCGAGCAGATCACGGTCTACAAGCTTGAATCGTCCCTTGTGAATGTCAAGCTACAGGAATTCTGCTCTCTTGTGAAAACTCTCGGCTTCCGCTGGGCGTGGAGTGACACATGCTGTGTCGATAAGGTCAACAATGTGGTATTGCAAGAGTCGTTGGTCGCAATGTTCACATGGTATCGTGGCTCATCCCTCACAGTCGTGTACCTTCGCGGTGTCTTGTCAGAGCCCCAGCTCCCTGGCGGACTACAGGGGAGTATTTGGAACACTCGAGCATGGACATACCAAGAATACGTTGCAGCCGAAACCATCCAGTTCTACACCGAGGACTGGAAGCCGTACCTCGGTTTGTCTTTGCCGAATCACAAAGAGTCGCCTGTCATCATTTCGGAGATGCAGCAGGCAACAGGAGTTTCCGCACAGGCATTGGCAGTCCTTCGGCCAGGTTTGGAGAGGGTACGTGAGAAGCTCTATTTGGCTTCCAAGCGTCAAACGACCCTCGTGGAAGACATGGCATACTCATTGCTGGGCATCTTCAATATTGCCATTCCAGTCATATACGGCGAGGGCGATCGTGCGGTCGGTCGCCTTCTGGAACACATTCTGTCAGGTTCGGGAGACGTCACAATTCTCGCTTGGACTGGGCACGCGGGTAACTACAATAGCTGCCTACCCGTTGACCTCGCGGTCTACGACCAACTCGTGCCGCCACATATCCCACAACCCATCGAAGTGGTTGAGATGGATAGCATGGTCACGACGCTGCGTTCATCCTTACCCGATCTCTCCCTGGCTGTGACGATCTATAACCGCTTCAGCGACTTTCCCTCACCTTCTCTTACTGCCACTCGGCTGCGACTACCCGGTATTGTCTTTCCGCTCACCGAACTCGTCGAAACCTCGGAACCAGATCCTGTGACGAATACCCGTGTTTATCATGCCACAACGTCCGCATTTGGGGACATAGAGATCAAGACAGTGGACAACTTGACTAAAACCAAGGATCTCTGCCTCGTTCACCCATGGATTCGTCCCCTGCTCGATCAAGAGTTCTCGCATGGTGCAGCTACGCTTGACAGCACCACACGAGCGCTCCGGTTTGTTGCCCGTCTCAGGCAGCCATTTGGTGCGCTCTTGTTTAAGCCGGTGTCGCGTGTAGAGTATAGGCGCGTCGCCACGGATAGTCTGATCATGGTTCAAGTTCGCGAGGAGGCTCTGTTGACCGACTGGAGTAGCAACATCAACATCCGGACGATTGAAGTACAGTAGTCTTCTCTTTGGTATTGTGAACGCTTGGTATGATACATCTCACACTAGTTTCTCGGTAGCTGGAACTGTAATCTAGTTTTCGCACTGCATACCTCTCTCGACAACCAAGTGACATTGAAACCTACTCTACTCTTCCCCCAAAACGTCTAGTTATGCACACATAGTGAATCCGAGCCGCTCGCACGTAACCTGCCCTCTTTCTTCGATCAGATAGTTGGGTACTGCAGGAGGTGCCGAGTATGTTTTCCAGAATAGATCTGCGAATACCAAACGGTGAGGAAGCGAGCGCCCTTGAGTATGTACGACCACGAAGAGTCGCCCGCGTTGATTTCCGGGATACCGCTGGCCGTTGGACTTTCGCACAGAGGTTGGCAGTCCTTCATAGATCGTCGTGGCATAATTTTTATCGCACGTCCGTTCGTCGACGATCATCCGGCTCCTCCCTGACTTCAAAGGTACGCTACTCACGCACCTATTCGCCTATATGCGTTATCTTTGTTCAATTCCCTAGCACGCCCTGGTCAATATCTGTGACAGGTACTTACTCCTCTCTTGCCATTCGGTCCGATATGAACCATAAAAGACAGCGTTTGTTGGGTATTCACTCAACGCACACTTACAGGTTCCTTCATATAGTAACTCCATACTGAAATCGCAGCTTGATCACGTCCAGAAATACTGCTGGAACACTCACAAAGATCGGGAACAGGTATATTTATGTCTAGCACTTCGCATCCCGAAGATGGGCTCTTGTTGTGCCTGGGACTGGATTTGCATGCGAACTTGATCGCTCACAAGGATGAGTGGAGATGTAATTCCTGCTTATTCAAACATGACGAAGTCAGACTTACTTGGAGAACGCATCCGGAGGCGCCTGCATGAATAGACGTACCAGAGGAAAGAAGATATCGGGGCATCTCAGTATGAACAACGAGCTGCTAACGGGACTTACGAGTGTGATGTAGGTAGGGAACGTGGATGGGGTGTCTCACGGACGTAGGCTTCCTTCAAGTTTTTCGCAAGCGGAATTGATAAACTGTTAGAGGAGCGCATCGTCGTCGACAGGCGGACAAGATTGGTCCACAATACAGGAGGTCAATTTCGGGTGAAATGACCGAAGAGAGAAAACGTCGATCTCTATGAGCGATAGTCGGTAAATTTGAGGCGCATATAGTCGCCTAGTCGCGCACAAACCCTTTGTCGGGTCCTATCTCTTTAAGGGGGTTTGTGCAGAAAAAAATGTCGAACTCTATGACGGCGACAGAAAGAATGGATGGGGATGAGTTGTACATGTGAGACCTCGCCCCTAGGCTTATGTAAAGTTTAGGAGAGAATGTATGCAGACAGTTGGCAATGAATTACTTAGATGAGTACCATGTAGCACTGCGCAAACCACTCGAAACCTATGAATCTTCAAAATCCTACTCCACTCCCTGAAAATCCCTTTCCACAAATCGCGTTTCATGTTGCATACCAACGATGCCTTGCCCTTGAGGTCGAAGCGCCTGATCTTAAGGCTCCCCTACACTGTCCCCCTCCCATCGTCTGTGCTCGCCTTCTCGGCCACTTGTTACGCTTGGCACCCGCTGGCAATGGTCAAGGACAACTTCAGTGCGAGATCGCCTCGGCGACGGACAATACAGTGCTCATGCAGGTAGCCGGTGTATATCTGAGTGACTTCATCTGCGTGTGTAAGCCACTGCCTTTTCATTGTCTATTTGATCAATCTGTTTTACTTTCTGGCCTTTCGACAGTCAAGCGCAGTAACGGACCGACACCGGAACCGTCTGAGCACCCGTCTCGCCCATCATTTGAAGACGCTCATGAATATGCCATGGCTATGATGGAGGAGTGTCAATTAGATCATCGCTCCGCTCGAGCCGCCGTTTGTTCTCATGCAGTTTTTAGTGATACTAAGTTCCACTGACATCTTGAATAGGCAATGAATCGTGATAACAATTGTTGCATGATTACCGGCTGGAAGGATTATAAGCACGGTGGCTCCACAGTCGTACAAACTTCGCACATCATTCCCGAAACAACTAATAAAAATATCGGTGAAGAGGGTAGAAATGCGAGTGATGTTCATGTTCCCCTTTCGTCAATTAACGATATTGCTACAGGTTATCCAACCCGGCGGGGTTTGGTCAATTCTATCGATGTTCACTGATATAACCATTATCAAGGACTTGGCGGGCAACAGAATCCACCGTCTCGAGAACATCCTATCTTTGAACTTCTACTGCCATCAACTTTTTGACGACCTCTGCCTGTGGCTCAAGCCTGTGGAAGTGCGTTTACCATCTCCATCTCCTTCTTGTGTCTTGATACTGTTCCATAGGGTGTACCACACACATTTGATGTGCGTGTAGCTAAGGAAGAACTGAAGCAGCATCAGAGAATTCCCGAACGTGTGACTTTCTCCACAACAACTACCCTTCCTCTTCCCCATCACGAGTACTTGGCCCTTCATGCACTCTGTTGTGAGGTGGCATGGATGTCCGGGGCTGCAGATTATCTCATGGACATCGAAAGGAGGATGGACGGTACGAAAGTCCTGGCCAATGATGACTCAACGGCTGATCTCTTGACGAGAACGTTAGCGCTTGTTGAAGTCCGTTGACTTGTGTCTAATTGCTGCAACGTGTACTGACGGTACTAGTGATGCAATTGACCCCCGGCTCCCACGGTGGGGGGGTTTCTCGACAGGAAATGTACAATCCCAAGCAAACGGGACTGCAGGAACTCAGGAGAGTGCTGTTTGTCCATGTAGTTTCTCTAATGTGAATCGCACCTCAGCAGTGCCTTCAAGCTATTACCAAACGGCAAATGCTATTGACGACACTTTGAGTTGTGAGTTTTATTCGACAAATCCGCTTCTTAGCGTGTTCCTGTCAGGTTCGTTGACAAAGAACTGTGCATCGTGCCCCCCAGAGGGTCCGCATGACCCTGTCGACTATCTTCTAGAATCTATATTATCCTCGTGATCGCCCATCCGTCTTTGAAACCTCCCAAAACTTTGCTGATTGGTTAGAAAAATCATTGAAATCCCATCACCTTCCGAGCCACTGGTCAATATCAGCGAGACGTGGTGACATATGGTTTGTTCTACCCTGAGCACCTCGCTCCGGATGTTCTTCAGCTACGTGATCCGTTCATCATCAAGAGATGTGATTCAGGATTTGTCTCCGGAGTTCAACCTGCTTTTGATGGTCTCACGCTGGATCGTCAGGGCGTTGTCCGTCAAGCTCAACATCCGCAGAGATTATTACACCGACCTTTCCAAGCAGAAAATCCTTCACTTTGCACCTGCCAGTGGTCTCTATCGAGGAGAATTGCCTGGCATGTTCACCGATCTCACATGGGTCGAGGAGAAATCTTGTGCAATACGCTGTACTACTAGTACCGCTCATGTCACCTGTCTGTTCCAGTCTTCTGATCGTTCACGAAGCTTCACAACCCAAGGTATTTCATGGAAATACTTATATATGAGGAATGCAACGGTTTGGTAGTGAGATCAGACGGAGCGTCATTCAGAAACCCTCCTCCATACCGCTGCCCCTGGAAGCCTAGGCAGAATTTTCCACGTTCTGACGTCGTCCTTCTCGGCTCGTCACTCCCGGATATGACTCATCCTGAATGACTGAATGGGGGGAAGAACCACGTGACCTGATTTTTTTCGATCTAGCGACTCCTGCTTCAAGTCGTACTACTTTGCACAAATCCAAGCCTTGATCCGTTAAAGGTAGGGTTTCGGGCTGCATCCAGGTCTCGCGGGCAGATCCTTCCCGATCATTATACATATATACACTACTCACCATCTAACCGCGAATGGTTTCATTTCAGTGCGTACTCCGTTCATGCCTATGCCAAGTGACATATCCACAGTGATCCTGAACATTTCCCTACTATATTTCATACAGATGTCACGGTCAGTAACCCCTGCCTTCCTCCATCCTCACACCTCACACGTCATTCCCTCTTGGTGATCACTAGCTTGTGGCGATGTCGTCAAAAAACCCAAGTTAGACCAACACCACGGTCGCTGCCACACTGGTTTTGATTGCATCGACTGCTCTGTCACATTCCATACCCCCGCCGAGTACAAGTCCCATACGTCGTGCATCTCCGAAGCGGAAAAGTACCAAAAAACCATGTATAGAGGGGCCAAGACGGTACGTGCCCACCACAATTTATAATACGCTTCATTTTCCATCCGTTGTACCCTTTCCATCTTTTGACCTCGGGTCCAATGTCTGACGTTAAATAGGGCGGGGAAAACGGTCAAAACGAAAATGTTAATGGGAACGGAAGTGGCTACGCATACGGAGGTCAGGGTGGTCGAGGTGGCTTCCAGGGAAGGGGAAGGGGGAACGGGAGGGGTGGCTTCCAAGGTCGTGGTGGTTACCAGAACGGAGGGCGACCACGCAGTCAAGCGACAGGCGCCAATGGCATAACCCTCGGTACTCCCCAGCGCATGTCTCCCGTGACCACGCCCCCCTACGATGCCCCCTCCAAATCCGAAGCTAAAGATGCATCCGCGTCCGCACCCGTACCAAATCCGGACGCCGCGTCAGCATCGTCGCCCGCGAAAAACGAAGAGACCAGACCAGGTCCGTCCGCTGAACAATCCAAAAAAGAGAGTAAGCACAAGGATAAAAAGCCGAAGTCGAAATCGAAATCGTTGAGCAGAGAGGTCAAGGTAAATCGCGTATATATATGTGACGTCGTGGTTTTACTGAGTGTGTGCGCTCATTGACAGGTGAACGAATCCACTGTGGCGGAGCACGCGTCTGCCCCACCTCCGCCGCCCCCCGACAAGGCCACAGATGTCATCGAGAAGAAGAAGAAGAAAAGTAAGAAGGCGGAGGGCGAACGAACCGATGTGACAGAACAGTCGAAAATGGATATCGACGAACAGGGGAAGAGCGATGACCCGAAGGACAAGAAAAAAAAGAAAAAGTCCAAGGGCGACCATCTTGTTGGTGACCCGAAGACGGACGTTACCGCACAGACCGAGGACAAGGGTTCGAAGAGGGAGAAAAAGAAAAAATGCGAGAACGAGATACCTATTGGAGACGATTCAATGATGGAGGCTGATGTACAGGAGAAGGTTGTCAACTCGAAGGAAAGGAAGAAGAAAAACTCAAAGGATAAGGTTCCTGATGCAGATGCTCCAAAGGTGGACTCGGAGACGCAAGGAGAGAACAAGGAATTGAAGGATGGCAAGAAAAAGAGGCGCAAATCCGACAAGGAGTCGGACGAGCTTATTGCACCACCAACAGAATCCGTGAGCACACCATTGCAGAACGAGGCTTCGGAAAAAAAGTCGAAGAAACGGAAGACAGAAAACAAAGGTACGGAAAACGGAGATGTTGCGGTCGCAAACAGTGACCGCAAAAAAACGCAAAAGAGCTCCAAGAAGGACTCGGATAACGTAGACGCTATTCCCGCAGCCATTGAGATAAAAGACTCGACCACTTCGACGAAGCCATCGGATGGAAAGAAGCGCAAGAGGGAAGAAAAGGATGGTATTGAAAATGTTAATGATACGTCGGTACCAAAGGATGGGAAGGAGAAGAAGAAGCGGAAACATAAAAAGGAGGCATTGGAGAGTACTAAGGAGTAGGGATATCTGATAGAGCGATCTATATACCCTATATTATCTAGGGCACAGGATAAACACTGACAGTCCTTCTCGAGTGACGAGACTCGGAGGACCCCCACTCGGTCTATGGGTTATCTTGAGAAAGAGAAAAGAAAAGATGCTAGTAAGCATACCACTTACAGATGTAGGGAACCTTTCCAATTCGTGGCCGGGTGATTTCGAGGTTGGTTCTTCAACGCTTGTCGTTTGCTAAGGAGGGTTTCAATCAGGACGATTATTGGAGGTTGCCACGTGGTTTCCCGATTAGGAGAGATCGATTGGTGTAGGGTCCGATTGTGGCGACGTTTCAAGAGGCTGTCTTCCTTGAACCCATACCATTCTCTACCAGATCTCTCCATACACCAAATGCATGCAATCCAGGCAAGTTATTTTCCGTATCTCTGCTGATTTCTACTCACCACCTCTTTAGCAACAATATTGGGCCGTGCGCGACTACCTCAGCCCCGTTCGTTGCCCTGTATCTCTACATCTATACCGACAACTAACCATATCTCACAGGTGCTCAAGGAAAGCAAGTTCAAGGAACACGGTAGGATAACACCAGGTGTGTCTCTTTTTCTCGCTCGTGCGCCATTCCTCATCGCAACCAGAGGAGTTCGTCGCTGCGGGCGATTTCCTATCTTACAAGTTCCCAGTCTGGACATGGTAAGTCCCTTCCTTCGCCCTACCTCTCCCCCGATCCATTGGAAAGATGCCCCGATGAACTGAACGCGCGATCAGGGAACGCGGCGACGCGTCCAAAGCCCGTGATTACCTCCCCGCTGACAAGCAATACCTCGTCACCCGCGGGGTACCCTGCCTCCGACGAGCCACCTCGCTCGCCTACACCGACGCTGACGAAGATGCAGAACGTCTGCTCAACTTTGGGGACGCGTCCGGTGGTGCTGCGGACGAGTGGGTCGAGACACACGCCGGTCGCAAACCAACAGTGGATTCCGCTGCGAATCCGGGCGAGATCGATGATATCCCGGATTTGGATGCGGATGGGGAACAGGAACTTGCGAGTGCGATAGGGAACGTGTCGATCGGTTCAACGACGGGTGCGACGGTCAGTGAAACACCTGATCTGGATGACATCCCAGATATGGAAGAGGAGGATTTAGAGGAGGGAGAGGATGAGGCGACTGCGGCGCCCAAGGCGGTTGCAGTTTCGTCTGGAGGGGTCATCGACGCAAGGCAAGTATCACTTTTACTTTCCGTCGTGTGACCTCCTCTTACCCTACCATATCCCCGTCCTGACCTCCCCCTCAGCGAGATCGAGGTTGCAAAAGGCAATCTACTGCAAGTACGAACATACGATGTGATGATTACATACGACAAGTACTACCAGACCCCGCGGATCTGGTTGATCGGCTACGATGAGGTACATCACACCACTTCCCGTCGTCTCGGAAGAAGCCGCTGGCTGATGTTTTATGGGCATCGTAGAACCGCACCCCTCTCACGCCGTCTCAGATCTTCCAGGATGTCTCAGCTGATCATGCGCTCAAGACAGTAACCATCGAGGCATTCCCCCACTCCGCCACCCTCCAAGCAGCCTCAGTCCACCCTTGCAAACATGCAAGCGTGATGAAGAAAGTCATCGAGCGAATGAACGCAGGAGTCGTCGAAGAACAACTCGCGGCACGCAAGAAGGATGGAAAGGAGAGCAAGGAAGGCAAGAAGAAGTGGGGGTTTGGACGCAAGTCAAACAAGGACGACAAGAGCGCCGGTACGGGGTGTGAGGACGACGAAATCGAAGGAATGCGTGTGGATTTTTATCTCGTCGTCTTCCTCAAGTTCATCGCGTCGATCGTGCCGACTATTGAGGTCGATTCGACGACAGCGTTTTGAATCAGGACAATGAACGGTTTTCATTGCGCATACCCTTA
Source organism: Boletus subgraveolens (assembly GCA_038092555.1). Taxonomy (NCBI): domain Eukaryota; kingdom Fungi; phylum Basidiomycota; class Agaricomycetes; order Boletales; family Boletaceae; genus Boletus; species Boletus subgraveolens. Next base: position 16,610 of record JBBPQP010000537.1, read on the forward strand.
CCCTTACCAGCTTCTCTTTCAATTTAGCGTTGCCCCTTCTCCGTCCAGATCGAACGAGGTGTAGTGCATACGTCATGCGATCTCTGTATCGTGTGTACCATAGAGTGTAGAGTCGCATGTACCCTTATCTTCCTGCTTAAACTTACGAGGTCAGTTTGTTGTTTGTCACCTCAAGTACTATTGTATCGTATAATACGACTTCGCTAGCAAGAACACCACCGTTGTTGGAGATATGATGTTGTGGGAAGAACAAAAATTTATGACCTGATCCTGGCTCGAACAGGAGACCTTCTGTGTGTTAGACAGATGCGATAACCAACTACGCCATCAGGCCTTGACGGGCTTGGTCGAAATTGCAAATATATAAGTTCGTTTGGAAGGTAATGAAAGCGAACCTTGCTATACGCATCTTACATCTTGGCTCGAGAGGTAACAACTAACTTCACACTTCCCCAATCCGCTTTATCACTTTCCCCCTTACTACGACCCTTTGATTCCTCTCCCAAAATTCCCGTAGATGTTCTGCCAGTTCCATAGGGTCATCCTGTACCATTTCACCGTCAACATCACCGCGTTCGTCTGTATCCATGCCATCTACGTCACGCCAAGGACGGTCACACTCACCTCATGCACGAGATGTCCTACATATGCCCCACCCCTGCCACTCATCACCTTGAGCTGAAACTTGCCTTGCATATGCCCAATCTCGAGCGTCTTGTCGAGGCGTTCGCGGCCAGCCAGGATCAAAAGCCTCCCCGTGCGGACAGATAAAAAGAGCGTCGATAGGGAATCGAACCATGCTGCATATGTCGCGTATGTACATCAGTCGAGCATGAAAAGCAGTCAGAGAACTGCAAGCAGGTAAAACGTACAGTGCCAAAATGGTGCCGTCGATTTAAGGGGGGTGCGCCATCGGAAGGCGTAGCCTTTATTCGCCCGCGTGAGAGGTGTGAGAGTGGACTCTTGTGGGATGAGGATTGAGGGCACGGATATTCGCGCCGAGGCAGGGTTGCTGACCGCATGCGTGGTCAGGCTGACTCGGGGTGTGCGTTTAACGCGACTATGGACGTCTCAGGCAGAGCTTCGAGACACTCACTGCCATTCTATAGCCTCTTCTTCGCTATGAAAACCCTCTGGACGGGTCTCCAAAAGTGCGTGCATATGTGGTAGCGCATCGATCGCGGTACCTTCAAGTTGTCGTGGTATTGATGAACGAGAAAGGTGAGAGGAAGCACAAATGATCTACCCACCTTCAACCACATCGAGAACAGAAACGCCGGACACGACATATCCGAGATTTTGGAGTTTTGGACAAGCGCGAACGACAACCGAACCGCCCATGCTGTGTCCCACGAGCTATGGAGAGCAAGAACATGTGAACATGTCTGCAAAGGAGTGATAGAGGACCAGAAACGGATCACCATAAGCACAGGGGCAGTGTCCACGTCCTTGAAAACTGTCTGTACGACCGCAACTAGATCATCCACCAAAACGTCCATCGATAGATTTTCATCTTGCTGACCATCCATCGGGACGGTCTTTCCTGTAATGCATGCAAATTTAATTCAAATGAACAAGGTAGAATGAAATGCTCACCATGCCTCCGTGCATCAAACGCCAACACCCCTACATCTTTCCCAATTAACACATCTAGTTCCTTGGCAAGACACGCAAAGCTCAACGCCGAGTACCCGGCACCATGGTGCATGATCATAACGCCACTTCCTCGAAAAGGGGTATGATACGCACGGACGACGAGTCCGCGCGCCGGGAGTTCGACCTGCAGAGCCTGGGCAAAGTACTGCCCGTACGCATCCGGACGAATCGGGGCGTGGTCTGGATTGGGTATTCTCGTCGCACGAGTCGCAGATACACTTGCACAGTGTAAGGTTAATCGGCATAGGGTCAGATGGCCACGCGTGGGGCTTACGAGGGTGGTGGCCCCATCTTGCCTGGAGACGGCAGCGAGCTAAGCGAATCCGCGATTTCATCTGTCTCATCGTAATCTTCATTTTCATCTGACGGTAGTTGCCCTGGTAACTTAGCTATCCGCGCACTGATAGCGGAACGATACAGTGAGGACATGGTTGCCAGAATACAAGGTGGCTAAAGGAGCACTCCTACATTTAGACAGAACGCACCGAACTTAGTCACGTGATCCATGTACGGCTTGCGGAAATGGATCCTTGCTATGACGAATCTACCCCAAGTATGACTGGCTGCGGCATTTGTGTGACTGATGAATCGAGATAACTGTCAAAGTTATTATACAGGATAGTAATACGAAACCAAAGATTGGAAAGGGAGAGTAGAACGGGTTACGGTACTATTTTATGTATCATGGTCCAGGAGCGGCGTATCCAGTTGCGAGGATTGGATTACATACAATTGTAGTTACTGATAAACTATGGCGGGAATGTATCGTATCAAGGGTCCATGGCACTAAAATGAAGATTACTGTACTTCGATTATACGGATGTTGTCTGTGAACTCGGTCAACGAGACCTCTTCGCGAACTTGAACGATAATTAAACTGTCTGCAGCAACTCGTCTATACTCTATGAACGACTGCGGCTCGAACAAGAGCGCCCCAAATGGTTGTTGGAGATAAGCGACGAACCGTAGCGCTCGCGTGGTTCTGTCAAGCGTAGTCGCACCGTGTAAGAACTCTTGCTCGAGTAATGGGCGGATCCATGGATGGGCGAGACAGAAATTATTCATCCCAGTCAAGTTGTCCGCTGTTTTGATCTCTACATCACCAAATGTCAGTGTCGTCGCACGATATACACGGAGGTTTGTCACGGGATCCAGTTCTGAAATTTCGACGAGTTCGATGAGCGGGAAAACAAAGGCGGGAAGCCGCAGTCGACTGGCAGCAAGAGCAGGTGAGGGAAGTTCATTGAGGCGATTATGCATCATCTCAGCTAGGGAGAGGTCGGATAAGGATGAACGCAATGTCATGACCATGCTGTCCATCTCAACCACCTCGATGGGTTGTGGGACGTGTGGCGGTACGAGTTGATCATAGACCGTCAGGTCGACGGGTAGGCAACTATTATAGCTTCCCGAGCGCCCGGTCCAAGCAAGAATGGTGACGTCTCCCGAACCTGTCAGAATGTGTTCCAGGAGGCGACCGACTGCACGATCGCCCTCGCCATATATGACTGGAATGGCAACATTGAAGACGCCAAGCAACGAGTATGCAATGTCCTCCACGAGGGTCGTTTGACGCTTGGAAGCCAAATAGAGCTTCTCGCGCACCTTCTCCAAGCCTGGTCGATGGACTGCCAGTTCCTGTGGAAAACCGCCCACAGCCTGTTGCATCTCGGAAATTATAGCAGGCGACTCTTTGTGGTTGAACATATTCAAGCCAAGGTACGGCTTCCAGTCTTCTGTGTAGAACTGGACGATCTTGGCGGCAACATATTCTTGGTACGTCCATGCACGAGTGTTCCAAACACTTCTCTTGAGGTCACCGGGTATCTGGGACTGCGACCAGACACCACGGAGGTAGACAATCGTAAGGGACGAGCCACGATACCACGTGAACATAGCGACCAATGACTCTTGTAACACCACAGCATCCTTTCGATCAATGCAGCAGGTGTCAGACCACACCCACTGGAATCCAAGAGAATGGGCTAGCAAGCAAAACGTCCGGAGCTTGAGGTTTGGGAAGGATGACTCGAGTTCGTAGATCGAGATGTTCTCGACCCTCTGAAACAGAGGTTCGCCATTCTCCCACCTGTGGGAGAACATCACGTATCGGTAGTATTCTTTCACCTCTCTCCAAATACATGCATGGTCGAGCCGAGTCGTCATTGAAGACCGCATCTCGTCGTAGATTGGGAGTTTTTCGAAAGCTTCTGCTTGCTGTGTTTTATCATAAAGATGACCAGTAGCGGCATCAATAAGCACGCGCGGCATATGGCGAATAGTCTGGCCGATCGCATTTCGAATCGTCGTCGTGGCATCGAAGTACTGAAGACCAAGTTCTATGATCGAGATAAGGTCAACACATGTTCTGCGGGATACGGACGAAATGACCCACCGCGAATGTGTGGATCAGGTGATTGCTCGAGCTTTGAGAGCATCGTCTTGAATGCCCCGAATGCTTCGGTGTAACGTCCCATGCCCTGTAATGCAGCATGCTTCCTCTCGTACCCCTCATAGGATGACGGGTCAAGCTCGATAACCTATATTATATGGATCATCACTGAGGTCCGTTTTATGCGACACGAGATACAACTCATACCTTGTCGGCATCGATCAATGCGACCTTCCACAAACCCGTGAGTGATCGCGCTTTGCTTCGCTTCAAGAGAATATCACTCTGGTTCGACGGATCGAGCGTCAGTGCGTCGGAGTACTGCTGGATAGCTGTGCCGTAGTTCCTAGAGTCCATCGCGGCGTCGCCGAGCTTCTCCAGCTTCTCAACACAACGACCTCGAAAATCTGGGAATTTGTCTGAATCAGCCCCTGCTACATTCACGTTACGACCACCTACCGAGCTCCCATTGCGCTTGCATATCATCCTGTAGTTGCTCGTTCTGCATTTGTCGGAAACACTCGATTGCCTCCGCGACACGATCGTCCCCTTCAAGAACGTCACAGATTGCCTGATAGATGACAATTCTCGGAAGCTTGAACTGAACCAAAAGAGGGTTTAGGGCCGGCTTCGGATTATCATGTAGAGCATACCTTGGCAGCAGCACCTAATGCTTCGTTCGCTGTGCCACGAATCAACATCGTGCTCGCCCACTTGGGCAGTAATGTGTTTTGAGTAGAATGACTGAGAGACAAGGCAGCAGAGTAGGCTTCAATTGCTTCGTCACGTTTCTTTGAGCTCAATGCCCCATCGCCAAGGATTTCTAGCTTTGTTATGCAACGATGCGTAAACTCTGATTGCAGGAATTAAACACTCCGTTCCATTGTGCGATGCAGAAACTCACCGAGAAGCCATTCCCTTATGGACTTGTTGGCCCTGGCCTCCTCGCTTACGGTATTCGTGAGACCGAGAAGAGAGGCCGCAGCATCGATTATGCGGCCGTCGGTATACAGGGCTTCGCATTGATGTCTCTGCTCGTGCGCACAAATGATCTGGTCGAGGTTAAAGGCTGTCCGCTGGGAGTCGACAAGCTGTGCGCTGAGTTTCTGGACAGTTCTTGTGAGATGTGCGATTTTGCTGTCTAATGGACGTGGATATTAGTGAAACGCAAGTTAGGGTGGAGGTGGACACACTCGAGTGTTCCTCCTGTGCATGAAGATTGGCACGGAGGGAGTGGATGACTTCGTTAAGCTCATCCTTCGCGCATTGGGATGTAGCGAGTTCGCAACTGAGTTTTTGGACCTTTTGCTCAAGATTCTCTATTTTTTCGTCTAAGGGACATTGGTGTCATCAACCTGGTATCAAGGTGCCAATGAGCGTACCTGGGCTTTCATCTGGTACAGGTATCGGCTGCAGCAAACAAAGTGGGTTGCGATTAGGGAGCTATCCCACGCGTCGAGGTTTTGATGCAGTGCACTTACATCATCAAAATAGGGTGAAGGAGGAACATCACAGGAACTGTGTACCCTAATCGTCTTGCCTCCTCCAGTCGCAAGGCCGTGCTTTGGTGAGATCGTCATGGACTGCACGAAATAATTGTCCTGGATGACTTGTCCAATTTGTTGGTGCGTGGTAGCGTCCCAAAATGAAACCGACGAGTTATTAGAAGCGGCGATTAGTGTGCCATCGCTTGCCAGGGTGATGCATGTGGGACGGTCGCCACTATGGATGGGCCATTGAGAACGCGTCGTCCTGGTGGACACGTCGAGACTGTTAATATTTCCGTCGTGAGATAACGCAAAAAGTTCCCCGCTATTACTGGCCCAGGCTAGGGATTGGTTCAACGACGAGTTGACTTTGATTGGGACGTCGAAAATGAGCTGGCCGTTCTGACTGTCGTAGATGCGGATGGAATAGTGGTCCAATGTAGCAGTGGCGATGAATGCTCCATTGGACCCTGAGAACTTGACTGCGACCACGGCGGCGTCGTGTTTCAAGGGGCGGAGCAGAGGTTGACCCGTCGAGAGTTTCCAGACGCAAACAGTCGAGTCATACGATCCGGTCGCAATCCTCATCCCATCTGGAGAGACGTCGACCGCACGCACCCAATCGCTGTGTCGTCTGAACT
>JBBPQP010000538.1:0-22763 GCA_038092555.1 Boletus subgraveolens
GTTGCATTCTGTCTGTTCTGTATCGAACCCAGCATGGGTTCCACGTAGAGCATTACTTTTTCGAGACGAGGGTTCGTGGAGATGATCAGAAGGAGATTGTTCCAGACAGCGGGAAGCTGTGCGCGGACAGAGCGGAGACGAGGAGCCACGCTGAGCGCCCGTGCGAGGGGAAGTGTGCTTGGCGAAGAAGATATGCGAAGCGCAAAGTGTACCGTTTCCTACAAGGCATGTCGTTCGTCAAGTCAAGCCCGCAATGAGGGTTATGGGGCTTACCAAGTCGGTCCAATGATGGACTGCCTGAGCGAGCCGTTGGAAGACATAGGCGGGACGGGGATGGGTGAGGTATACAGCGGGGTCCTTACGTATCGTCAGATGGGTGATGGTATGCCGTTGTTCGAGGGCATGGCAGAATGCCTCCGCGTCGACGTCGTGATGGCTGGGACCACCGTCGAGGCAGATGTCGACGTCCTGCACACAGTTACAGAGCGCAAGTACGCCGGCACAGTCACGCCAGATGCCATCAAACACAACGCAGCGCACGGCATTGGCGAGGGCGGGGTGGTGCGTGAGGGTGTCGAGGGCGCGCGATGCTTGATGGGAGGAGTGAAAGTGGAGAGTGTGGTATAAGAAAGGCGATGCGATACGGAGGAACTGTTTCGAGACGAGGAGGGGTGCGATGTAGTTTCGGGGTGGAAGCGGAGGGAAGGAAGCGACGGGGCGGTGAGGCCAGTGAGGCGCCAGAGAGAGGGCGAGTATGCGCGCGAGGAGTTCTTCTGGAAATGATGCGAGCGAGCGAGACATTTGACAATTCGCCTGGGAACGAGAAATTCAATTCAGTTTTATATACACTCTAAATCATTCAAGTCCAATTTCCAATCGACCTTGACGACGTCGGTTTATTACACTAGTTACCCCCGCTCCTTCAAGCACTGCACCGTGGCACCGCCGTCGTCAAAACAACGCGACCCCGTCCACACAGATTCACCAGGCGTGAACTTGACCATCGACGGTAGTGTCTTGCCCGTCTCCTCGTTCCATGCCTGTCCAGATGCCACCTGCAGGATAAGCATCTGCGGGGATATACACTGCAAAGCCATCAGTACTTGTCATATATTCACACGTCGGCTTGCTTACCATCAACGGGATATACACACACGCGAACGCAATCGAAATGTCACTTCCCATCCCAAACGATACCAGGAACGCAATCCCGGACAGCGTATATGGCAACACGGACTCGACGATGAGTGACACCACCGCGAAATACACAGTCGCGTAGTCCTTCCCGAGGTGCTCCCTCACCTTTCGACCATGTGTTACCATCCGGTAACAGACTATCAGCGTCAACGTCGCCGTCAGTCCCACAGACACACAGTAATACGACAGGCCGAGTTGGGCAGCGATGCCACTGAAGAAATTCCCTCCAGGTGAGCTCGATGTCCAGATGACCAGGATGCCCAGGACTTGTAGGGATTGTCGTTAATCCTGCGCTAGTCAGCGGCGGGGGAACCATTCTCACCAAGCGTGGCCAACCACAGAATTACGGGCACCATGATGACCCGGTGGCTGCCCCAGATCATCCGACACCGGTAAATCTGGTCAAACATCTCAGCTTGAAAGCCTCCGTTCCTATTCATATCTCACCATCAGGGCGTCTGTCATGAGTTGGAGGATCGTGATCGCCGTCGTACCCCAATCCATGTACCAAACCGAAACGTTCGCAGCCCAATATGCGTCCGGACCACCCTGAAAACTTGCGTCCTCTAACCACATTTTTTCACCGAATATCGCCTGAGTCGATACCCATATCGTGATCATGAACAGCATCACAGTGCTGAAGATCGCGTAAAACACGTCGGATTTCTTACGATGTCCTTTATGCGACAACAAGACGCGCATCGTCTTGACATACAGCACTAGCTCGACGCCTGCGAGCGAAGAGGTAAGACCACACGGAAAACTCTAACATTGACTCCCCCAACTCACCATACAATATATCCTGTAGGTTTATACCCACATAAACAGAGTTTTGGAAGACTGGACCACTGGAAGACATGGGCCAAAGGATGTAGTAGCGAGCGCCTATGAGAAACTTCCCATCAATTATATACCAGAGCGATACCTCCGTGGGACACAAAGTGCCTCTTTATCCAGACCACTGCGTGGCCGCCGCTTGGACGAAGCGTTGATTAGGTGGTGGTTAAGTGACGTGGGGCGGCGTCGCCTGTCACTTATAGACTTCCGTGCTAGATTAGAGCCATACCCCGTCCCCTTACAACAAGCCTCCTCGTAAGAATCGTAGGAAATGTGTAGGTGATTCGTACTCGTGCGGTTCCGACCTGACAGGCCGTGAGGACCGCATTCGGAAGACACGAAAAAGAAAAAGAACCTTGGATTTTGACTTACGACTCATATACATCCTTCGGGGGCCGACCCCAGCCGACTCCGGGATTCTTCCGGTGGGACAGGGAGTTTGATGTAAAATGTACGCCCAAAGAAGCCCCCTTTTCATTTTACCAACATGCTCTCGGCGCTAGGGGGGCTAAAGCGTCGAATGGAAGCTTGCGGCCTGCGGGATCTATATGGTGGTCCGTTCGGCGTTGCCAATCTCACCTAGGCATCCCGTTAAAGGGAAACTATTGTTCCTTCGACATGGCCCAGCAAGGGGTGTCGAGTTGTACGAACGGCCAAAATCAATTCGTCTACACAATAGGGCGTGTAAGATGAGTTAGTAAAGGTCAACACCAAAGTAGCGACGGACCACCGACTGTCGTCATATGTTCGGTTCGATACATGACACGAGAAAACCGCCATTCTTGAGAAATTCACATCTTCCGAGTTTGTCAAGATTGAAGGAGCCGAACAAACCAATATCTGGGGCAGTTAGCCTAAGCACCACAATGGTCCTAGGTGGTCGGGGACCTATCATGACCGTGTCGTTACCAGGTTCTCGGCCAAGTCCGAGTCCACTCGCAGAAAGTTGAACGAAGATTTGGAGTTGCATGTCATATATACATACAAGTCCACCGCGGATCCCGGCGCAATCTGATACCGAAGCTTCAGACCTCCGTTTACGTGCATTGCTCATCACGGGGTTTGACGGCTTGAGCGGCCTCCGCGTGGCCTATGGGCGTCTGGTCTGGCATTCGGAGGTTGGCGTTGCGAACGTCCAGTTCATACGTTTGGATAGTGGAGTAGTCAGATACTGTCCTTTCGTGGTTATCTGCTGACATCGCAGTCATTTACCTAGGATCGTGAAGAGTTGAATTCAAGGTCTCCAATGCTTACTGGTTTGCGAGGTGATACTACTTATCGACGTGGGAACCATTTTTGACAGGCCACGATGTCATTCAGGGTCGAGAGGGCATGTTATTCGCTCCCGCCATCGCTCAGTTGTATCCGCTTCTTCAAGTTCCCAATCGTTGACAGAGCGGGATTTCCACTTCAAGTGACATTGTTGAGCGGCCGCGTCTTCCGTCACTAGGGGGTGGTGTGATGATGCATACCCAAGTCGCTGCAATCAAGCCAAAATCAAGCAATCAGCGTTCAAATAAACACAGAAATGATTCATTCCACCGCGACAACTTTGCATGACGTGGAATCCTCGGAACCAGACCAAGGTAAGTACGAGTAAAAACGATTCGGATTTGCTTTCAAATACTGATCCTTGGGTTGTAACCAATTTATTTCAACCATTCTGGGGTTGGAAAGGCGGATGAGGAGCCTCATGTCCCTTTGGATAAGAGCTGGGCTAGGTCCGATGCCTGTCGACGTCAGGTTGGCAGTTTCGAGCTGCCCGGCACATTTGTCACAGTTGTGTATAGTGTGGGTAAGTCGATTGGCACCGTCGACGCATCTCATGCTCACAACCACGATCTATCAGGCGAAGTTCTACGAAAATCAGGTACAAGCTGCCCTATACACGTACAACACCCGCTCACATTGATGCAGGAACAAGTGCGTCTTGGACTTCGTCGACGTCGACACGCCCTCTTGGCCACGCCAAGGCACCGGGCTCTGCCACTCGACGTCCCAGAGCCGATCTTGGTTTCGACAAACTACTGCTGTGAATCTCATCACGGTGGAAAAGAAACACAGTATTCTGAGGTCCGTCAAGCACGGACAAAAGCATATTTCGCGCGGTCTTGAGCTGAACTGGCACGTAATCGGGCAACTTTGAGGTCTTTATGCGATCCGAAGGCCTACGACCCGCTGAAGGGATCCGCTCTGTGTGTCACGTGTGGGTGAAGCTGGCGGGGGGGTTGAGCAAGACTGTGGAGAAGGGGGATAAGGTTGTCGCCTCAAGGTGGAGGCGGCTAGCGAGGTAAGGTGAGACGAAGCATGTGGTTCTGATCTCGCTGGGCCAGTCGACGCGGGCTTATATTTTACGACGCGTCAGGCGAGATTGGTGCCTCGGCGGAAGAATTCAATCATGTTAGGTTCAATTGCCCATCTGTGTGAAGTTGACCTCGAACGTCACACATGATCCTGTGGGAAGCCCAGACGCCATCGAGCGCCGTCCATGCGCACAAGACTGTGCGTATTGCAAGTCCTCGCCCTTTCTTTGCCTTGATACACATTCCGATTCCAAACATGACATTGACTCTTCCCAGGCATCCACAGTATGACATGCAAAGAAGAGAACAGGGTGGTATCCAAGTTGGGAGCATTGTTCGTCCTACGCGGGCTTCTCAGTCTGAGAATTGGCCTGGAGAGTATTCCGGAGAGAATGGACAAGGAGATGTGATTTGATACGACCATGGAAGTGGACTATGTATGAACTGTGGATGGGGTGGAGGTTGGACAGTGCTGAATGGCGAGTGGTTCAAGTGTATATATATTTGTGATTTCAACAAAGCTGGAGTCATACAAACATCAGCAAGGTGGCACTTTAGAGGACTCAATGGTGTGACAACTTGGCCCCTTAGTCAGTCAGAATAAGCATGACATTATTGGATGCTCATTGTACAGGTTCACACCCAATTGGATGGCTATTCACATCATCTGAGGTGGTTGAGCAGATGAGCCCCCCTTGAATCAGAACACTTTCTCCAATTCCTCACAACCAATACTGTGACCCAGTACTCCAATGCTTCCTCCAAATTCTAATGACCAATGTCATTTGCTATGAGACAAAGTTAGTACAGGAAAAACTATGTCACTTGACTACATACATTCACAAGGGGTGGTGTAAGATTACATCCATGATAACTTCCACTTTTTGTTCCAAGTGATTAGTAACAGAATATTCGACAAAGAGCTCATCCAGTGTCTTAGATATCTGGGCAGACATCCTGGATGCTTGATATCTTTGCACTGCCATGGAAAAGGGATTTTCAAATTTGTTTTGGATCAGAGTAAAGGAATATTGAAGAAGGAGCAATATGTCTGTCAAGGAAGATATGTGTAAAATCATTGAAATCCAAATTAATCAACTTACCAATGCCATTTTTAAGCATCTCCTTCTTTGTGTTGGCTGGCTGTTTAGTCTGAAATATATGGGGAATTGGCATGATAAGCATATTTCCAAGAATACACATGCCATGGACATTGCCTCTGTTGTTTGAAGAGAGACCTAGAAGACATGTGATTATTTTAGCAAATATATAGTGAATCAGATGATAAAAGATATACTGGGAGGGACTGAGGGTTGGTCAAAATCTGAATGACATTAGTTGTGAAATATGAAGCTTGAGAGTAAAAACTGACTGTCTATTCAAATGACAGTGGATAAGAATATTTAAATTATTACACTGATGTCTTACCCTCTGAATGTCAACCAAGTATAAATATAAATAACACAAAAATATTGCATTACAAAATATGACTTACATCCTATAGAGACATCAATTCATTGCTGCACCATTCTTAGAAGTAGGAGGGTTGTACTTACCAGCTACACATAATTTAAGGAATAATATAATTATGCCAGATTTGATGATGAAATGACAAGTTTAATGAGCAGAATGCAGATGTTCATTGTATATTAAGTCACTTACATTCTATTTTGTGCAAAACATTAGAGGAAAGCATGTATATATTAGTGATTCAATTTGTTGATTCATATCATATTATTACCTTCTGTGAAAATAAAGATTAATGTTAACTGATAAACCACATTTGTGCTAGCATTTGAAATTGAATCACTTACTTCCTATCAATAGGAAAGTAGAGAAATGAAATGGACATGAATTGATCAGTAATGAGTATTTTCTCCTGCATATAGAATCACATACAAACTATTAATAGAATAGTGATGAAAGCAAAAAGGATACTATCATCAGCGTTCTGATGTCAAATCCACATCAGGTCACTTACTGCCTATCAATGGGGCAGTAAGAGGAGAACTGTTGATCAGCAACATTCCAATTTAAAATCCACTGATCAGATTACTCACTTCCTATTAATGGGAGAGCAGGGAGGGGGCATGCTGATCAGCAGTATTCTTATTTACAATTCACATTAGATCACTTACATTCTATAAGTGAAAAAGCAGGAGAAGGAATGCTGATTAGCAATATTTTCATTTTAAATTCACATCAAACCACTTACAGTCTATCAATGGAAGAGCAGAAGAAGGCATGCTGATCAGCAGTATTCTCCTCTGAAATCCATATCACACCACTTACTTCCTATCAATAGAAAAGCAAGGGAAGGCACAATCATTAGTAGCATTCCCATATAAAAGCCACACCAGACCACTGACAGCCTATTAATGGGAAAGTAGGTGCAAGCATGTAGATCAGCAGTATTGTCATGTCAAATCCACATCAAATCCTTACTTTCTATCAATGAAAGTGCAAAAGAAGCCATGCTGATTAGTGGTGTTTTCATTTGAAATCTACATCAAACCACTTACCAACTATCAATAGGAGAGTAGTATGAGGGATGCTGATCAACAGCATATTCATTTGAAATCCACATCAAACCACTCACTTCCTACCAATGGAAAGTGAAAGAATACATGCATATCAGCAGCATTTTCAGTTGAAATCCTCATTAGCCCACATACAGCCTATTAATGGGAGAGCAAAAGAGAATATCTTGATCAGTAGCATTTTCATTTGACATCCTTGTTAGCCCACATACAGCCTATTAATGAGAAAGCAGAAGGCATCATGATCAGTATATTTTTACTTGAAATTCACACCAGATCACTTACATTCTATTGATGGGAGAGCAGGAGAAGGCATGCTAATCAGCAGTATTCTTATTTTAAATCCACATCAGATAACTTACAAACTATCAATGGAAGAGCAGGAGAAGGCACACCAATCAGCAGCATTTTCATTTGAAACCCATATTAAAAGACTTACTGCCTATAAATAGGAGAGCAGGAGGAGGCATGCTATTGAACAGCAATTTCATTTGAAATCAACATCAAAAGCCTTACTTTCTATAATTGGAAGAGCAGAAGGAGGCATGTTAATCAGTAGCATTCATATTTCAATTTCACATCAGGGACTTACAGCCTATAAATGGGAGAGCAGGAGGAGGCATGCCAATTAGCAACATTCTCATTTGAAATCCATGCCAAAGATTTACTTCCTATAAATGGGAGAGCAGGTGAAGGCATGTTAATCAGTAGCATTCATATTTCAATTCCACATCAGAAACTTACAGCCTATAAATGGGAGTATAGGAGGAGGCATGCTGATGAGCAGCAATCTCATTTGAAATACAGATCAAATGACTTACAAACTATTAATGGGAGGGCAGGAGAAAGTTAATCAGTAGGATTCACATTTCAATTTCACATCAGAGACTTACAGTCTATAGATGGGAGAGTAGAAGAAGGCATGCCAATTAGCAGCATTTTTATTTGAAATCCACATCAAAGACTTACAAACTACCAATGGAAGGGCAAGAGGAGGCATGTTAATCAGTAGCATTTACATTTCAATTCCACATCAGAAACTTACAGCCTATAAATGGGAGTGTAGAAGAAGGCATGCCAATTAGCAGCATTCTCATTTGAAATTTACATCAAACTGCTTACTTCCTATCAATGAAAGAGCAGGACAATACATGCAGATTAGCAGCATTCTCATTTGAAATCCATATCAACCCACTTACAAGCTATAAATGAAAGATTAGGGAAAGCCATGCTAATGAGCAGAATTTTCATCTATCCACATCAAATACTTACTTCCTATAAATAGAAGAGCAGATGGAGGCATGTTAATTAGTAGCATTTATATTTCAATTCCACATCAGAGACTTACTTTCTAATAAATAGGAAAGTAGGAGGAGGCATGCCAATCAACATTCTCATTTTAAATCCACATCAAAAGACTTACTCCCTATAATGAAAGAGCAGGGAGATGCATATTAATCAGTAGCATTCACAGTTCAAGGGCAGGAGGAGGCATGTTGATGAGCAGCAATCTCATTTGAAATCCACATTGGATGACTTACAAGCTATTGATGGAAGAGCAGGAAAAGGCATGTCAATCAGCAGTATTCTCATTTAAAACCCATATTAAAAGACTTGCAGCCTATAAGTGGGAGAGTAGGAGGAGGCATGCCAATGAACAGCAATTTTATTTGAAATCCACATCAAAAGACTTACTTCCTATAATTGAAAGAGCAGGAGGGGCATGTTAATTGGTAGCATTCACATTTAAATTTCACATCAAAGACTTACAGCCTATATACAATAAATGGGAGAATAGGAGAAGGCATGTCAATCAGCAGCATTCTCATCTGAAATCCACATCAAACTACTTACTTCCTACCAATGGAAAAGCAGGACAATATATGCAGATTAGTAGCATTCTCATTTGAAATCCATATCAATTCACTTACATGCTATAAATGAAAGATCAGGGAAAGCCATGCTAATGAGCAGCATTTTCATTTGGAATCCACCCAGACCACTTACAACCTATCAATTGGAGAGCAAGAGGAATACTGATCAGCAGCATTCTCATTTGACACCTACATATATGAGGGAACTTACCAACTATCAATGGAAAAGCAGGAGGAAGTATGCTGATTAGTAGCACTCTCATTACAGATTTACATTAGACTGCCTTACAGCCTATCAATGGGAGAGCCAAAGGAGGCATGTTCATCAGCAGTATTCTCATCTCAAATTTGCATTTAAACACTTGCTTCCTATTGATGGAAAAACATAAGTGACCATACTTATCAGCAATATTCTTATTTGAAATCTACATCACACCACTAACAGTCTGTCAATGGAAGAGCAGGAATAGGTAGTTGATAAGCAGAATTCTCATTTCAAATACACATCAGAACACTTACTTGCTATTAATGGGAAAACATACAGAGGCATGCAGATCAGCAGTACCCTCATTTGAGATCCACATCAGATCACTTACTTCCTATCAATGGAAGAGCAAAAGAAGGCATGCCAATCAGTAGCATTCTAATTTGAAATACACATCAGATTACTTACAGCCTATCCATAGGAAAGCACAAGGAGGTATGTGGATTAATAGTATTCTCACTTGAAATCTAGATCAGACCTCTTACTTCCTATCAATGGGGTAGTGAAAGGAGATATGCTAATCAGCAGCATTCTAATTGCAAATCCACACCAGACCTCTTACTTGCTATTAATGGGCAAGCAGAAGGAGGCATGTTGATCAGCAGCATTCTCATTTGAGGCCCACATCAGACTACTTACTTGCTATCAATGGAACAAGAAAAGACATGCTGATCAGTAGCACTCTTGTTTGAAATGCACATCAAATCACTTACACACTATGAATGGAAGGGCAGGAGGTGGGATTCTGATTAGGCTACAACATTTTCATCTCAAATGGACACCAAACCACTTACAATCTATGTATGTATGTATCAGTGGAAAAGCAGGAGATATATTGATCAGTAGTATTTTCATTTGAGATCCACATCAAACCATTTACAGCCTATCAATGGGAGAGTAGGAGGCATGCTGATCAGCTCCATTCCAATTTCAGATCCCCATCAGGCCACTTACATCCTATTAATAAAAGAGCAGGAGGAGGCATGCTAAGCAGTAGCATTCAGAATTTACATAACAGACACTTACAGCCTATCAATGGACAAGCAGCAGGAGGTATGCTGATCAGCATTATTAGCCTTTCCAATCCATATCAGACCATTTACCAACTACCAATGGAAGAGAAGAAGACATTCTAATCAGGAGCATTCTCATTTCAAATTCACATCAGACTACTTACTTCCTATCAATTGAAAGCCAGAAGCAGGCACATTAATCAGCAGAATTCTCATTTCAAATCCATCTCCAGCCACTTACTTGCTATTAATGGGAGAGCAGGAGCAGGCATGCTGATTAGCAGCATTCATATGTACTCAAATCCATATGAGACTGCTTACAAGCTATCAATGGAAGAGCAGGAGGAGGCATGTTGATTAGGAACATTCTCATTTCAAATTCATATCAAACCACTTACATACTATCAATGGAAAAGTGGAAGGTAACATGTTAATCAGCAGCATTCCTGTTTGAAATACACACCAAACAACTCACAATCTATCAGCAGGGATATGGGAGAAGGTAGCTGATTAGCAGCATTCTCATTTAAAATCCATATCAAATCACTTACCAACTATCAATGGACAAGTAGGACAAGGCATGCTGATCAGAGCATTCACATTTGAAATCCACTTTAGATCACTTACACCCTATTAGTGGATAACCAGTAGGAGGCACCTTTATTAACAGTGTTCTGATTTTACATATATCAATATAGCATGCTCACCAACTATCAATCAAAAGTACATCAGGCATATAGGCCTATGATGAATATCTAGCTTTATACTGCACAATGGATCACCTACAAGCTGTTGTTGAAACACATATCAATGGTGAAGATTGGCATCATCTTGTCAATAAAATTATGTTTTACTTTTCATCCACATACCACTTACTTCCTTTATGTATATGCAATGATGGTTGCAGCAATGCATATGACACCTCAGTTTTACATGTCTTTCAGAGATAATCAAACCACTTACCCCCTATCATGTTGTATATACATACAGATATCAATCCATTAGCCACAGTTTCTATCACTACATGTTATATCACTCACTGCCTGATAATAAAAATATAGCAGTGGCATTAAAAAAAACCATCAACAAGTTGCTGATTTGCATATATTCCTGCATGACTTACTCTCTTTGAATTCAAAACAATACACATAAATTCATTAGTAACATTCTCTTTCATGTCTCCATCAGACTGCTCACCTGCTATTAATGCAGAAGCAACAGAATAGGTTATGTACAATGTCTGTTTTTTTTTGATACACCACTTACATGCTAACAACACAACAAGGCATATAAGTTTATCTTGACTTCAATGCATAATATACCACCCACTCTCTTCATGGACAGAATAAAATAATCAGTCAGTTAAGTCTTTTACAACTTCATGTCATGATAATCACCTAACCATCCATTAATATCATTCAAAGATATAATTATTTTTTGTTTGGAAACTTTACACTAACTCAAAATCTTACCTGCATGTGGGGAAACCAACTTGCCAATGCCTCACCTAGATCAATACCTTTCCCTTGAGTGGTCCTGAGTTCAACATAAGGCACCAAGACACTTTATGGCATCAATATATGTAATGTCCAAAACCCATTCTACTCACAAATGAACTGCATATTTAATGCATAGCAGAATATTCTTTTCTTGTGCTGTAATCAACAACATCTGCAGTGATACATCATCCAATACAGCTGCTGTCTGTTCCAGCAGAATGTTACATCCTGCATCAGGTGTATCCATGTCTGGCAATATAATCAATAGAACAGAATATAGAGGAGAGCATATAGGCACAAACTTTCCAGTTGCACAAATGCCTGTGGAGGAAATGCCATTTTGCACAAATCCCCCCATACATTTCTCTTGGTAAACATCTCTTTGGTGCATTCCCTCAGTTTTGTAAGTTGGTCTTCCTGGGGCAGTAGTAGGTCTTCAAGCTGTACTGCCTGTAACATGAGTGCATCACATTTAGTGAATACCACCAAAACTGGCACTAGCATCCAAACCAATCAGCTCAGAACACATCATCAACAAGAATTCATCACCATTCTTAGTGTCACATTCACCAAAAAACCTTTCTTCTGCAATAGTGACAGCACGATGAAATTGATCCATTGGGATGCAGTACCTGCTCATATTAAAGCAGTAGTTCCAACCCAACACAATATACCCACTCACCATATGACATGGATCCGTTTCCTGAGGAAAGTCATGTTTGCACATTCTGTGATGAAGTCCTTCATCTCCTCAAATTCATCCTCGCGACCAGCCTCAAATCCTGGAGAGTCATGGAAAACAAATTTCTTGTTGCTTTTGAAAACCATCTCATGGTTGATGTCATGGAGTCCGCGCTGTGCAAGGGGAGATGGCTTGCAAAGGCATTTTAATGACATTCACAGTAGCTACGACACTCACCTCCCTGGACCCCTCGATCACAGAATCGACCTGATCACACGTCGATAGCATTAGCGCCTAGCATATCCCAGCTTGTTTAACCATACCATTTCCCCTTGATCGTTGAAGACCTCCGGATCTTCCGTCGAGTCGCAGATTCTCTTAAGGATGGTTGTCTTGCCGGCATTCGCCCTGCCAACGATGAGAATTCTGAATCGCCCGAATTTCTCCATAAGGTCCGGGTCAACGTGCTGCATGAAGTGGGCAACGTCCAAAGCTTTCGTCTGCACGTTGACAATACTCGGGCTGTCGGAGCAGGGGCCAAGAGAGACGGGGCCTGTGACCTCGGGCGCATTTGAATCTGTGTGCTGAGCCCCGACAACGAGAGCATCGGTGTCATTGGCTTGAGTCGGAAGAATGCTCAAGTCAGTGGGGATTGCGTTGGGTTGCATGCGGGGTATGTCTGAATGCTGAGCAGCTGCCGGAGAGGAGTCTCTACTGGCGATGCGGGATCGGAAGCATCCTATTTTTTTCTTGAAGGCAGCCTTCATGGCGAGAGTGGTTAAGAAAGCTGAAAGATGAGTACTAGTGAAGCACGAGCGGTAAGCTTGCCAGTGGGAAGTGGTGGATCGGAACAACGATAGTCTGAGACACCGTGGGATGATCGTTCTGGACGTGAAAGTGCTGCGCGGCCTCCGTCCTGGTGACCGCAGCGCATCACCTAATTGGGTAAAGGCGGCCCTCCCCCTTCACTCAGAGTGGGACATAGTATGTAGGTGGAAGAATCGTCATTCCAAGGGGTATAGATTGGTCGATTGACGATATTCTACCCCATTTTCCTTGTGCTCCATGACACGACGTTGATGGGTTCAGATTTGTGTCCTCGCAAATGCGCTTGGGACCACCTTTCCAGTGACTTCCTTCGTGCAGGGCCCATCGAAAGGGTTGAGTGTGTATCAGCTAGTCACCTACTTATCGATATTCGACTGACATGCCCGACCCCAACAGACCACTCGGCCTCACCAAAGTCGTCGAACTCAAGTGCGTGACGCCAATTATGTCTATGCCCACTGATTCGCACCCAGAGCACTCCTCCCCGATCACACCAAATCCGCATATAAACCACGCAACGAGCTACGCATACCTGCCCAGGTATCACGCGTGGATGAACCAGTTCGCGTTGGCTGCGAAGCGTAGGACAGGGGTGCAAGGCTGCGGAGGAGTACAAGGTCGTCACCCTGGGCGGAAGCAGTCGACAAGGCAAGGTGGCTGTGGGATGGAGCGCGTGGTATTGATCTCGCTGAGCAACCCGATATAGACTTGTATTTCATGATGTTCAGTTTGATGAGACGGGTAATATGAAGCGGAAGCACCGCTTCAGTGACGAGGGTGAGGTCGATATGAGACAAGAAGAACGGGGCGGAGACAGATGCGTAACAAGGAGGTTGAGCTCTTTGCGGAGCGAGGTGCCTCAACTTTGGTACGCTGGACTGACTTGTTATATATCGGGCCCTGACCGGATTGTGAACAGACCAGAGAAACGGTCGAGATTGACATTCCGTTCTGAGAGCTGCCATTTGAGGGTGTCTCTTACCGAACCAACGCTCGGGTCGCGACCCACTACTGAATGTCTCGTCCACCTCGACTCTCCTTTCCTCGTTGTCACTCTCAACGAGATCGAAATTGCATCCTTGGAACATGTCCAATTCCCCCTCAAACGGTTCGATCTCGTCTTCATTTTCTCAGACTTTATGACTCCATATCAGCTCGATACCGAGTCCTCAATTGGACGATGCCAAGAATTGGCTCGGGTGGGTTGTTCCCTTGGAACTATCCTTTTTTGTGTACTGATCTCTACGTGGGATGACACATCTAGCTCTGTCGACATTCCGTTGAGCGAGGGTCCTGTCAACCTGAATTGGGAACCGATCATGATGATCAACGAGAGTCCGTACGATTTCTTCCAGTGGGGCAGATGGAGTTTCCTTAGCGGTGGTAATGCAGAGGTGTGGTTTCCATTATCGTTATCCAAGCAGTTGGGGATCTGAACGCGTATTTCTTGTCGACAAAGCGACGCCGAGGAATCAGACATCGAGTTCGAGCTCGAGGCAGTCCTCGTCTCTGAAGCGGGTAGTGACGGGGAGAGTGACTATGATGGGTCGGATTCGAGCGACGAAGGGGATAATTGGGACGAGCTTAAGCGCAAGGCGGCCAAATGTACGTGACATGTTTTGGTGCGGACGCGAGTGTGATGTGGGTATTGACGGGGGTATTATTCTTTTTGCACTGCAGCGGACTCGAAGCGGGCAGAGGATGCCAACGCCCGCGGGGAGCCAGAATATTCGGATGACGATAAGCCGGAGAAGAATGGGCTGCTGCGGAGGGCGCAAAGGGCAAGGCAAATGAGAAGCGGTGAGCGTTGCGATAAGACGTATGTCTGGTATTGCATTGGGTTGTTTTTTTCTTTTTCTTTTTCTATAATATGTACTATTTCAGTTGAGTG
Organism: Boletus subgraveolens; assembly: GCA_038092555.1. Lineage (NCBI taxonomy): Eukaryota > Fungi > Basidiomycota > Agaricomycetes > Boletales > Boletaceae > Boletus > Boletus subgraveolens. The sequence goes on from JBBPQP010000538.1 coordinate 14,930, forward strand.
CACTGACGCTTCAGTGAGAGGAATTGGCGACCAGTTAGCACCACTGTAACCTCAGAGCAGCGGGACCAACGACAGCGCCGTCCGAACAGCGTTCTCGCTCGCCTGAAGATGCTCATACATGTATAGCGGAGCTAATGAAGGGGGCTCGGGACGCCGTCGTACTGCATTCTCGGCGATCGTTTTCATTCCACCTTTTTTTTGTAAGAAAAAAACGACAGGCATAAAGGACGGCTTGACCACCGACTTCTTGGCGATTGCATTCGCACACGTTCACGTTCACTCGTGTATGATGTATCTCTGCTCTTGTTGGCTTGGAACATGTACTCGTTACAGCGTCGCTCATACAGGTATCAGACGGTGGGATAGACATATGTATATATAAGATATATACTTCTTTAAGGTTTTATTCCATCTTTTTGGGGGTCGTTTCCACTTGGGTCTGTCCGTTCAGTCGCCTTTCTCGCCACAAGAACACACCAACGACGGCAGCGGTGGGGCCAAGAACGATAGTTGCGATGCCATACCACACAAGGATCCCAGCGAGTTGGAGTGTATTGTCCGCCATCCAGAACGTTGCGAGTATGACTGAGCCGGCGCCAAGGATCAAGTCCCATTTGATAAACTCGACCACGCCATCTGCCAAGGACATCACTGCTGGATCAAGTAAGCCTACAGCTGGTATGAACATTGTTCGCAGTGCGGCGCTGTCTGTCAGGACCGGCCAGACATAAACCGCGTGGAGAAGTGCGGAGACGACAAAGGTGAATGCAAGGGTGGCCATGACGGTGAGGTAACCCGACTGGACGTAGCGCGAAGGGGGACGGATGACTTTATGTAAAAACATGGCGAGGGCGACGAGGACAGGAAAACCTTGCCAGATGGCGGTCACAGAGGGGCGGTCCAGGAAAAGCATGGAGGCAGTGGGGAGGACGTAGCCGACGATGAGGCCAAAGAGGAGGGCTTCGGCATTCCCTTGATTGATTTTTGAGGGCGGGCTTTGGGTCGGGGTGATGCTGGGCCGGATGGACGCTGTGCCTGTGATGACAAAGAGGAGGGCGTAGATGGGCATGATGACGCCCATGGAGGCGAGTTGGAAGAGGATCCCGACTGCGGTGGGCATACGGAGGGGAAACGAACGGCGATCGCGGGCAGCCTCGAGGAACGGGATCAATGTGACAACACCTATGACCGAGAAGAGCGCGGCGAGGAGGGGATGGTAGGCTGTGTCCATGAGGGCGTGAAAGAAGACGACCATGCCGCAGAGTGTTTTGTCTGCCTCGGGGTTAGCGGTGTACGTGAGGCGATATGGATGCGGGGGGAGGTCGGGGTCACATATGGCTGAAAGTTTGAACTGGAGGCCAGTTTGGAGGAGGGATTGGTTGATCATGAAGCGGAAGGCAGCAAATGTGAGGAAGGAGAAGACGAGGAGGGGACATAGAACATCTGGTAGGACGGTTAGATGGGTCGTAAGGAAAAAGAAAGGAAAGGCGTACTAGCCAGTAGCTTGGCCATATCGACAGGGGCCTTGAAACAAGATATCGATATCCTTTGACGTGTCAGTTTCCGAATGACTGGACTACTCCGACATATCACACCTGACAACCACAAACATAGCCAAACCCGGTATCAGTCCATATTCCATTCGTGGCATGTGCCCAGCCACCCAGATCCGCTACCAACGCGAACCTCTTGAAAGTCATTCCCTCTATCTTGAAGTCCATGGCAGCGGTCAACAGAGAATCATCTTCATCTGAATCAGCATGGGGCGACTGTCCAGATTCTTCGAAAACACGCGTTTGATACTACCCGCTCCATCCGCAGTCTGAACAACAGCTCCTTTGTCTGGCTCCCTCAGGTGGATCACTTTGGCAAGCTAGAGCAGTATACCACCCGTGACCCTTGTCTTTAACAATCTCGACGCTGGCATGAGCGGGTCTCCTTAGGGCTCTTATTCGTTCGTGCACGGTTTGTTGTCAATGCAAATGTTTTGACTCGGTAATAGGTGAGCGGAATGGCAGAAGATATCATCTGCCTCCTCAATTACCTCCAGTGACCAGAGGATCGTAATTTGCATTTCGTCAGCATACCTTTCCGACTATGGGATCTCAAGCCAGAAGTCACATTCCCTTGTCACCGTGATGGAAACCGAGTCCATCCGACGCAACACTGGTCCAATATAAGTACACCATTCAGAATGTCTGATAGGATGCAAGTAACTTGCAAGTACAGTTCTCCTACTCACATTTACTGTGATTTGACATGCAGGGCCGAGGAGTAAGTTCAGCTTCAACTTGGAAGAGCAAGTGCAAAGTTTAGAGTCTGCCCCAAATCCTAGTAACACTTACGATGATGCCAACAGTTGACGAACATATAGCTTGTGTGGCCACGTCGTAGAGAAGCGGCTTGTTGAAGGCAAACCTGATACGTGGTATCGCAGTACCCACTACTACACCAAGTAGGGGTTCGACTTCATGCCTGGGCTAAGAGTCGGCGGAGATGACGGGAATGTCCAACCCGAGATCAGTCCGCTGTTCAGCCCGATATGTACATTTGACGCACCAAATATACCATGTAACATTGCCATTTATACCTGGCCCACAATGGGCTTGCGTTCCGATGTGGTATGATAAACCCCCGTCCCCTCAACGGACGAGGGTCACTGATCCGAAAAAAAGGAAAGAGCATTATGGCTGATTGGGAGTACAGACGACACGATGTACACCCTAGCACTCGACGCGCAACCGGTTCGAACATGCGGTATCTCATTCATTGGGAACGAAACTGAAAGCACGCCACGTGGCACGACACGTCGGGAAATCATTCAGATACTCTTGTCCGCCAAGAACGTCTCGATCGCCGTCCACAGCTCCCTTGCAAGCTCTTCACTACGGCCTGCCTCCGACGGCGGTTGTACGGTGCCGACGGGAACGAGGTATGCACCCTTGAACTTCTCCGGGTTCCGCACAACGTCAGACGATGCGGCTGCAAAGGCGGATGTGTATCCTCCAACATCAATGTGGACGAAGAAGGGGTATATGAGGATCTCCACGAGCCACGATATCCTTTTCAGTTGCGGCTTGCGCGAGAACGAGTTGACGGCACCGGGGTGGACAGACATGACTGTGATAGGTGACCCTTCCGCACTGAGCCTCCGTTGCAGCTCGGACGCATAGAGAATGTTGGCCAGTTTCGAGTATCCTGTGAGGGTGTGAATGGAATGGATGGTAATCACAAGCCAAACTCACCATATCGAGCAAAATACGTCGATATAGCATTCTTGAATTCGCTGTTAAAGTCATCGATGTTGCCAAAACGAGGATTACCGGGAATCATCTTATGGGCTTCCGAGGCAACCTAGAAGATGTGTGTAGATACTGGAAGTTTCTCGTGATAAACACGCGACACACCACAACAACGCGAACATCGGAATTTGGCTCCGCCGCCGTCTGGTTCAAGACCGGCATCAGTTCACGAGTGAAGGCAAACGGACTGATTGCACTGTAACTTGACATGAGCATGGAGTTCTAGTGACTGTAAAACGTCTGCGACGTACTTGACGACGAAAACCCCGTCCACGCCTTCAAAGCAATTAACAAGCTAAAATAGAGAATACAGCCCGGCGACATACCATCAGGAGTCAACTGACGTTTTTCCAAAACACTAGGGTGGAGTCAGCTATTTCATTGACAAATGGACCATCACAAGTTCGTACAGCGCAGCGTTATGAACTGAATTGGCACAAGCCCTCTCATCAACGATCTACATCACCCAAACGACATACAATGACTTACCGAGGACGTCCAGGCGTTTCTCTTTACTCATAAACTCCTGAGCAGCCGCTTTCGCGTTTCGCGGATCAATCAAGTCTAGCTCCAACCAAATTACCTCGCCATTGCCAGGCCCCAGCCCTTCTTGTTTCAATTTTGCGATGGCTTCCTCCGCTCTTGTCTTGTTCCTAGCAGCCATGTAGACCTTTGCGCCCTTCCGGGCGAGGTGCTTAACAGTGCCATAGCCAATACCAGTGCTAGCAAGTACGTTATTACGAGTGTCAATTAACGTTGAGGAACTACGTACTTTCCGCCCGTCACTATGATGACTTTACCAGACAAGTCAGGCAAGTCAGATAGCGGGTTGAAAGACTCTTTGGAAAAGAGGCCCATGGTGGCTGATGGGAAGAAAGGTCGACCTCGGAAAGTTGCACGGTATTATACATATGATTCCAGGATTGCGGGCGAGTCGGTAAACAAATGGGCCAATATTATCACACAAATATCACACCACGAAGTGATACCATAATTACTAAATACAGTCCTCCGACATCTGCAACACGACTGAAATGAAATATGCGGTCGGTAGAGGTTTGACACATACGGACATTTACGACCCATGGGAAGGATGTATCTGATTGGCTGAAGATCATGTTTGAGATTCAATCTTAGAATGGTCTGGTCACCAGACTAGGAGGGAGCCTCCCCGAGGTGATATAAAAGGGATACGTGCTGTAAGACACTTTTTAGGATTGGTTAGGTGCTCATCAGCTAATGAGAGGGCTTGCTAGTTACGAAAGAAATGTTCAAATGGTCGTGAAGTGATAACATTACTGGTCATGAGTGCAGATGCCACTCATGTCCTAGATTAGAAGATTAGATATGTGGGATATGTGGAAGGTGTGACGGCTAAGGTTCATAACAGTTCAGCATTGATTGGGCCCACATCTGAAAATCTTTGGTGATTGCTCAGATGATGATGGCTGGGGAAGACAGGAGGGGTCATTGGATTGTGTACGATGTATGTACAATACAATTTCAATGAGTGGTTAGTGAAATGGGAGAGTCACGGAGTGAGGGAGAGAGCAGGTGGCAGTGCAAAGTGCTGTCTGGCTCCAGTCTAACCTAGGGCTGTGGTGAGCTGCTGACCCGTGTGCTAGTCATCCAATGATGCATGTAGTGAATGCCACAAACCCATGGATTAGGAGGCGGATGGAGGATGGTACTCACGATTGTGTTATCTGACAGGTGGTAGGGTGAATCTGAGGAAGGATTCATGTAAGGAAGGTTGTGCTTGCATGTATGGGGCAAGAATCTGGGCATGGTGGTGGAGGTAGATGAGGAATGCATTGCTGGCCCATCAACCCTTGACTTTGATGACGTTGAATGGGATGTTCCTCAAGAGGTATTTGAGTGTTGACCTGATTTGGATGCCATGGCCCTGCAATGGTTGGTGTCCATCAGCTTTCATTTCCAATGAGAGGGTGGCAAGGAATTTGCTTTTGGTGAGTGGTTTGTGACCCTTGCGGTTACGATAGGCAAGGAGGGGGCCATCATGAGGGGGCAAATTGATCTTGAAGTGATTTTTGAGGGTGGCTTGGGGGTCCAAAGGGCCATTCTGTTGTGCCCAGTTGATGTCCTCACCCGATGGAGCTGATTTTGACCTGGGGAGGTGGAAATTGGTGACTACATTGCTGTTGTGGTCACTGTTCTTTCACACATTGTAAGGACTGTAAAGTCCTTGGGTTTGTATCCTACCCTATCCAGACTGCTGGCAGCCCTATCCGCCTCAAGTCCATCAAGTCCACTTATCCAGACAGCCTCAATTTGACTTGGACCACTTCACTTTCAATCCAGACTATCTGTTTTTAGTTATATTGAGGTACCATTTACTTAGCAACGAGTCCAGCATTTATTCCTTCTCTTTCAAGCACTTCTATTTAGTGTTTTAGTTAGTTTAGAAGAGTCTAAGGCATTCCTTGGACTATAAAATCCTTGTATTCAAATCCAGAATATCATCTTTTTTCGCTCCCATCATCTTTGTCTCTCTTGTCTCAGTCTGGCCCTCGTCCTAGGCCATTCCTATCATATCCAGCCCTTGTCCTAGGCCTCATTTCTCGTATCTGGTCCTCGTCCTTGACTGGAATTCCCTTCCTGTGCATTTCATCTCACACTGTTTCCTTTTTGAGTAATATTTGTCAGCGATGCATTGTGGTCAGTCATGCACTAACCCTTCATATGGACAATCCGACTACAAACCCCTTGGGATGCCTCTCCTCTCGCACCCTCTCACACTTATTATTTACTTTACAACATCCAATGGCTTGATGTTGTGTTCTGGATCAAAGGATAGCAGAGTTTTCATGGTGAGTTCTCCAGTGCGGGCTGTGGCATAGAAAGTGGTGGTAAGGCAGGCAAATATGGCCATGTGAAGGGGTTGGTTGAGGTCCAGTTGGCCCTGGATGGCTATTATGACGTTGATTGTGTAGGGTTCGCGTGGTGGCTTCTTGGACTGAGGTGAGGCAAGGAAGCATGCTGCTTTGAGGAGCACGTTGGTCTCACTGTCATTCAGTGTCCAGTTCAGGCCGTGAATGGTGTGCCACGCTTTGATGCCATTTAGGTAGTTAGATACCACACTACCTGAATATGACCCTGCAAGGGTGGATATGAAAGCAGATATGATGGGAGGGTTGGCTGGAGCACAGTCTGTTTCCAGGATATTCTTGCTGTCACAGAATATGTGAAATGTAAGGAGGCCTGATCTGTATGTTTCCTTGGTGCTGTCAGCCCATGCATAGGAGATTACCTCATAGATGCGTTTGATGTCCTCTTTTGACAGGATGGCTTTGGAGTCGAGGGTGGAGCATGGTTTGGTTGGGGACCATAGAAGGAGTCAGTCTTTCACCTTGCATGCTGGGCGAAGAGGTGAGGGGTGCAGGTGGGGATTGCATCTGATTGAGCCTGGTGGTGCAATTAGTGTGAGGGCTGCAGGGGCATTTTGTATTGCATGGGAGTACCCTACCTGCTCTCTGCAGCCTGGGTTCTCGGTGGATCTTGTATGGAGCTGTTGGGTTCCTGCAGTTATGGCAAGCAGTGAGTGTTACAGTTAAGGAGGAGACCCCTTATCAATTTCCTTCTACGTCTCCTCCTCCTGCTCCACCGACTCCAATTCCCTCGTCGGTCACCCCACCTCTCCATCTCGACCATTCCGGTGCCACCTTATTCTCCTCCTTATTCTCCGACCTCCAGGATTATGACATCTCAACCTCCACGTGGGCTGAACTCCTAGACGAGTCCCTCTTTGAGGGATGAGACTATTTCTCATCAGGACAGACATCTCCGGACCATTGATATCTTCACCGCCCTCGGTGGTTCCCGTTTCTTCACTGCCTTCGGCAGTTCCTGTTTCTTCACTGCCTTCGGCAGTTCCTGTTTCTTCACTGCCTTCAGCAGTTTCCCTTCTTGTGTGACTCATTACTTATAACTTATGACTCCAACAGACACTGCCTCCTCATAGCCTCTCTTATGGCTATTCATTTCCCCATATATATCATGATCGTTTATCTCACGTGCTTCACGACGCGACGTGTCTCTTTCCATATATAGACTTTGGACTCCGATACCTGCCCTAGAGTCCTCAGTATATATATTAGGGTGCCGCCTGTATGCCTCTCTTTCCTTAACCTTAATCTACACTATTTCGTGTGGACTTCTGTTCCTCGAAATCTCCTCCCTTGTGCCTCACCTCCCCTCTGCCTCATCCTCCACTCTTCCTACTCCTGGCCAGTCCAGGTACTGCTAGCTGATGCTAGGCCATTCACACTTAACTCCTTACGGAGGTGCCCAAGTGTAGGAACGAGGTCTTGACTTAACTCCTTATAGGAGAGGTCAAGTCGACGACACACAAATGTGTACCATTGTTACAGGTCGTAACAAAAGATTAAGGTTATACCTTACTGGTGCTATCAAGCCCGAATCCCCTGGAGACTACCTGGTGGTAGTCTAGGTACCGAGCAAGATGAGGTCCATACGCCTAGACTCTCTACTCTACCGAGATAGAGAAAACT
>JBBPQP010000539.1:0-22722 GCA_038092555.1 Boletus subgraveolens
GCATCGACATCATCGTCCTCGGGCGCGTCTTCCACCATTGCGCGTCTCGAGCTTGAACTTGAGGCGTGATCGGTAGGTTCTTCTTGTATCTGCGGCTCGGATGAAGTGTGCGAACTCGTGGACTCGTCCAACTTCATTTTCTTGAGCATATCTGGTGTTGGGTTATCCGGTAGCTTACGCTTTGAACCTACGGGAAGCTTGGGCACCTGACTCGCGACTCGACAAGTGCGACAATATGAATACGTCAAAACACGAACCTTGAACAATTTGTCGATGTCCATGTCGCGAGGTGTAGAAAGATAGTGGTATGTACACCTGTCAATGTAGTAACTTGTAGGACTCGGAGTACTAAACCGAAATTAAAGTGACGTTGCTTTTTGGCTTGCTAATGTGTTGCTTTCAGTGCATGACCTAAGCATACACCACCATTCACACTTCTACGATTTGTGGAACATGTCCCGTGAAAAAGACCATTTATTATACCACATCTAACCAGTGCTAGGGTAAGTATGCAAAGCGATACCAAAACGTGGTCCTAATACTGTCCAAGAGGGTGTCCAACCTCATCCACATTCCCGTGCCAAGCGGAACATTGTGATGATGTGCAGCGTGAGCGTGGCTCGAGATTCCAACAACCCAACGTACTGATGATGCATCCACCTGTAGCTTCCCATAACGAAATGACTGGTATCAGTATGGCTTGCGTCGATTCTTCTGTAGATCCCTCTCCAGTTGTTTCGCCTTCCTGTGTCCGATTTCTACAGGTCTGATAGCGGTATCATCCGCCTTTTTCAGCTTAATTGGACGATTACCCACATACTTGCCTATTTGCTATTTGAACGGGTGCGAAATGATTAGGACAGGCCAAGTAGACTTACCATCCATCTCTTTCCATGCTTTCAAGAAATCCTCCGGGTCTGAGAACGCAACGAATCCGTACTTTGCCTTTACATATAATCCGTCAGCAATCAGTCAAACTATGATACAGCAAAGATGTGTGACCTTTTGGCTCAGTCTATCTCGGATGACACGGGCCTTCTGGAATGACGGGTATTTGTTGAAGGCATTTGCGAGAACATCGTCAGATACATCATTGCTTAGGTCTCCAACGAACAAGCGAAACCAGGCTGAAACACCATTAGCGGGTAAGGATACAAGAAAGCGCAGGCAGAACATACATGGGTTCCACTGAAGGAGAGTTTGGTCCTCCCACACCTTGCCTCCCCCCTTCCGTAGGACGGTTGTCCTCTTCCCTCCCTTTGCAAGCTTGCCACCCGCTCCTCCACGTTTATCGATCATGGCACCTGGTACATAGACACTCTGTTGCGCAAGGATGCCAACGTCATATTCGTAAGCGTTTGCTGGGACTGGAGCGCTGTGCGAGGAGGAAGATCCTGGGATGGGGTACATCGGACCATTGTAGGGCTGGTGATAAGGATTGACATCGTAAGCCGACTGCTGTTGGCCGTATTGCGAGTAATAGTTTTGCGACGGATCCATTGGTGAGAGCGACAACGACTGTGGTAGTAGTGGTGGTGCCAAAGGTCGGAGTGTGATAATTACGTAATACCCTCCAAAATAATTTAATATCAACATGGTCAAACAAAGTCTAATCCTAGGGATACACGAGATTGGGTTGTGCTCGCTGTCGTAGGCGTTCCGCAAGTTACTTCAAGGTAAGTTTTATGTCTGATCCCACTTTATGACCCTCGTATGTCAAAGAGAGCTTGTGATGGCAGTTTGACTCTCGTTTCGCGTCTTTCGGGATGGATGGTCCACGGTACAATGAGATGGTGACCTGATCCGTCCTCTCTAGATGCCGTTCGTCAAAAATGTCAAGTCAAACGCCTACTTCTCGCGTTTCCAGGTCAAATACCGTCGTCGCAGAGAGGGCAAAACCGACTGTCAGTTGCCGTATTGATCACACACCTCCGTCCTAACTATTCCACAGACTACGCCCGCAAACGACTTGTCACGCAAGCCAAGAACAAATAGTATGCATCCGTTTACCGTTACGCTCCTCCATCTCATGTTATCTCAGCAATGCTCCCAAATACCGACTAGTCGTCCGTTTCACCAACAAGGAAATCATCGTCCAAGTCGTCTATGCACGTCTGCAGGGTGACTTTGTCCTGACCGCTGCTCGGTCGAAAGAGCTCCCAAGATACGGCATCAATCATGGTCTGACCAACTGGACGGCCGGTAAGGTTTTCGGTACAATTGGCAGTAACCGTGTTCTGACGGCTCACAGCTTATGCAACGGGTCTACTCTGTGCTCGTCGTGCGCTAACCAAGCTTGGTCTTGCGGATAAATATGAGGGTGTCACTGAACCCGATGGTACATTGAAGTTGACGGAAGCCCTCGATGACGAAGATGCTCCACGTCCCTTCAAGTGCTACCTTGATGTTGGCTTGAAACGTACTTCCACAGGTCACCGTGTGTTCGGAGCCATGAAGGGTGCGAGTGATGGTGGTATCTTCATTCCTCATTCCTCGAGGCGTTTCCCCGGATACGACCCAGAGAGCAAGGAGCTCGACGCCGAAGTGCTGAAAAAGTACATCTTTGGTGGTCACGTCGCAGAATACATGGAATCGCTAGAGGAGGAAGATGATGAACGGCGAGTATTACCTCTCTAAGAAGATGCGAGATCTCATACCTCTTGCTACTTGTCAGATTCAAGAAGCAGTTTGCCTCGTATCTTGCGGATGGTGTTGGATCCGAGGACATTGAGGAAATTTATACCAATGCGTATGCCGCTATTCGGGAGGACCCCACGTTCCAGCCCACCGAGAAGACACAGGATTGGAAAGCAGAAACACTCAAGTACAAGAAACACAGATTGAGTTATGAGCAACGCAAAGCTGCTATCCAGGCCAAGATCGAAGCTTTCAAAACGTCTGGTGGTGCGGAGGCTGCGGAGGAGGACGACGAGGATGAGGACGATGAGGACGATGAGTAGGGGATTCGTACCAGATCTCCTTTGTTCTTCCACTTCCACACATGCTTTAAAACAACCACCAGGCCATGTGTATGTTTCCATGTACCAAGATATGTGGTTGCATTTACGCTTTACTATGATACAGCCAGAATTTTTCTCAAGATACCCAACTGCCAAGATATCAACGAGATAGGTTGATGAGGGGAGTAGGTATCTACATGCGACATCTGATTCTCGCCACCACGACCGATACGGTAGGCTGAGGAGCACACGCCAAAATTCTCAGCAAACGACACGCCGAAATTTCTGTGACTTCGAGTTAGCATATCACGGATCATGTTGAGCATTTGCGACCAAACTGACACAATACACCCTTCCCATCTTCCGATCGTCTTGCCGCTGACCATATCAACGAACCAAGTCGCCCCAAAACGTTCGCTATACTGGCTGCCAGACTCGCAAAGCTTGGTGAGTAAGCACTTCTCTACTTCGTCGGAGAGGAGCTGACTGAGCTGAGGAACGGATGTGATCGGTAACGTCGCTTGCGGCAGATGCGCGATCAGGGAGGATGGCGACAAAAAGGTCAAGCGTAGTGTCTGCCTGGTTGCAGACGTTAGCCAACCCATCTAGGCAGAAAGAATATAGCTACCTCTCGTCGAGGCGCAAAAGGGCTTCACCCCCGACTCTCTTCAGGACGTTGTCGCCCACCAGTCGACATTGCAGACTCTGACCAGTCTCACCAATAGGTTGAAATCTGAGCGTGCACGGCACCCCGGCATGTGCCAATGCAGACACCATTTTGTCAAGTTCGGCCTTGATCTTGACGCAGAACTGTTGGTACTGCAGTAGGTCGATGACGGGTTGGAGAAGCTCGGAAGGTGGTTGAATGTTAACTCCAGTGGGCGGCCGATCAGAACCTGAAGCTGATACGCGTTTGGACTTGTCACCAGCATGCACGGTCAACAGAAGAACTTGCAACATGGCATGTATTAGATCACATGTTGCCGAGAGGGCTGCAGGTCCACAGGATGTTTCACGGAGGTTTTCGTTGACATCCACCTATTTCTCTATGAACCAAAGTAATCCGTGACGGTCTGAGACGCACCATCTCGAATCGTAACTCAATGCCGTGATCTACATCTATGATGATTATACGCTCGGCAACTCGGGCAGATGAGGTAGGGAGACTGCTGGCCTCCCTGATTAAGACAGCAAATATCTCTTCATCCACCATTTCTCTTTGAGCATCAGTAAGAGACGCCTCCAGCGATGGGTGTTCGGGAAATTCGACGGAATTGTGGGCTGTTTGGTGTACACCGATCGAGTCTACGATGGCCAATGATATTTTCAGGCGAGCTGATTGACGATGAGGGAACACGAGCATGTTCGTTTCTGTCTCATGCGTAGATAGCTGAGCTATAGCCTTCCTTCGAAAATGTTTTGGGGCTAAAAAAACTCATGTCAGACGCATGTGGCTCCATCCAACAGCAAAGATGCACCTACATTCCTCCAAACCAAAGGATACCAAAAAGTCCTTGGATGTTCTGTCTGTACCTTTTCCCGAGGGTGCCCAAACGGGCAACGGGGCAGGGACAAGACTCCAGTTTGCCTTTCTGATCTTGAGTGCATCTACCCAATACTTTTCGCTGTGTAGACGGCTTCGTTCCAGTCTGGATGCAGCTTGCTTAAATACATCGGCAGCTTTTCTGAGCGCTTCGTCTTTACCACCGACGGTAAGCTGTGCATTGAACGCATCGACGGAACTAATGGTCGGTGGTTTAGACACCACGCTGGCAGTCATGGAAGTCGAGGGCAGGGAAGGCACGGGAGAAGGTTGGTTTGGTGTCGTGGACGATAAGAGGAAGCACAGAAGATCCCTGGCTTGTGTCATTTCGCCTAGAGCAATGCTGAGATTTCGCGTGAACAATCAGACGCAAGAACTCGTAAACTGTACCTACAAGAGCTGTGGAGCGATCTCCATTCGCATTTTGAACAGCTGATCGGGCGACATGGTCAATCTCGTGTTATTTGGTGTGTGTTCGCCATCCTCCGAGGCAGGCGAACTCTCTCGCGGCGGTGCGACGACCGCGTCAGGTGTGGATAGCTGATCTTGACGTTCAAAAAAGTCGATGCCTCGTTCGACAAATATACTTCTAAGGTTTTCCCCGAGGACTGTGGTAGGATTTTCGATTCTATTCCAGGGTCAGCCAAGCGCGCACCGGAAAGTTAGAACCCATACGGCTCGACGATTTGCTCGCCTTCCGGGGTGATGTCAAGCAAGACCGGGATGCGCGCACCACTATCATCTTTGTAGGGTCTCTCGAGCGATAATTTTGTTTTTTTCCACTCTGGCTCGTCAGACATGACGACAGTCGAGTTCGGAAGAGCACCGGTCCGAGTGGAGTGGAGTAATCTCCACGTGATCGGAAACATGAGTCACTGCCACAGCTTGAGGTCAGTATCTTGACACTGATCCACGAGGACGCCATTAGACAGATGGTTAAGGGTAACCATACAAGCTCAGTCTCCGAACACACCGCCTTGAAAAGGCGCAAGACTGAGGATGACGACTCTTCTAATCCACAGGCGAAAAAACCTCGCACCAGAGTAAGGTATGTTTCACTTTTCTCGTAGTGACAAGTTCTTTCTCAACGACCCCTCAGCTTCTCATGTGGGGAATGCCATCGGCGCAAGCAAAAGGTAGTAGCAATGCCCTGTACACCAGAAGGTTTACTCATCATATTTCCCTAGTGTGATCGCCAGATTCCCTGCGCTCATGTATGGTTTCTTGTGCGCTTATAACGCAACAACATTACTGACGAGCAGCCTTAGTGTGTTGCTCGAAAGGTGCCCGATCTTTGTAAAGCGTACACACCGGGAAAGACAGATCAAGATATCAGCGTACGGTTGGCGAGGCTTGAACATATCATTGAGCTTGCGCTGCCCCAGTATTTTCACAGTGCTGCGTCACCATCCGTTGTGCCTTCCGATAGACACAATCGTACTGGTTCCGAAGGCCCTGATGAAGACAGTCGTTCTATCACTGACGAACAAGATCCCAGCGGAGGTACTTTCCAGGGTGGGAGGTGGTACGGCAACAGCGCCTCGGGAAGTGTTGCTCCAGCCTCCGTATTGGAGCAAGTGAATGTTTCGATGGTTTTCTTTATCACGAATCTGACATATATCCTGTCAGCTGGCAAACGTCGTAGTTGCCAGTTCTCATCAAGAGCAGTGGGACCCTGCTCATCATAATGCTGTCCACAACGCTGGTTCTACAGTGCAAAATGGCACTCACAGTGTGGACCACAAAACGGCACTTGCGACCCCTGCCCTCATAGAATCCGTACGACAGGATTCTGAACCGTCCGCTGCCGATAACCTGAAGAGTCTGGTGCAAGAGTGTGGGGTATCTCCACATAAAATATCGGAACTGCTTCAAGAGCTTCCTCCCCAGCGATTCTCAGATGTGCTTATTGATCATTATTTCACATCCATGTGAGCGTAATCCACCACAGATTCACTGTTTGTAGATTATGTTAACCTTCCCGCAGAAATTGGACAAGGTACCCTGTGTGTGAAAAAGACTTCCGCACAGCGTATTCTTCTCTCTGTGCAAATGGGGTTGGGGCGAATACCAATGATGCACGCTTTTTACCTCTTCTATTCGTTGTATTGGCCATTTCCGTACGACTTGCGCCGGAACAGCTTGTTGGTGATTTACGTACGAGGAGGGTCACTTCGTTAAGGTATTACTGGTCATGTATGTTCCACCATCTGTGTTTGTTTTTCGGGCTGACACCTTGAGGAGCACGACGGTCGCTTCTCATCGCGGCGGCAATTCAGCCTGACTCGCTGGATATTGTTCTAACTCGCTTATTGGTGAGTTTACTCGCTGTTCGCTTCCGCAAGGTCCGTTCCAATCTGTTGACAGAGCGCCCGATTCTTGACGTTTGACCGTCGAATTACGGAATGTTGGAGCCAGCTTGGCGCAGCTGTACGAACCGCCCAGGCCCTCGGCTTGCACCGAGATACGCCCACGGTCAGTTCGATCTCTCATAATACACCCTCGTTTTTTCTGACGTTCTTCAGGGACTGGATCCAGCCCAGGTCGAAAATCGTAGACGTATCTGGTAAAGTTTATTGACTACATCCCGTTGTATGAGATTTAACAACTTATGTAGGTCATATCTGTATCATGCCGATCGTTCCTATGCCCTTGTGCTTGGTCGACCCAATGCGATCCAAGATGATTATACATGCACTCTACCTCCTCTGAACATCGATGACGATTTCTCTCCTGCCATAATTCGCAATCCGCCCCCTCTGACAACCCCCACGGTCATGACTTTCGTCATCCTTCGTCATCAACTAGCTTCGATAATCGGTCGAATGGTTCATCATTTTCAGAAAGTTAACACCCCCAGTCACTACTCCGACGTCCATGCCCTTGAAGACGAACTCCTAAAATTTGTGTCCACTTTACCACCCCATTTTGCACTGGAGCCAGACACCTCCCTCGATGAGAACATGCAATTCCTGCCAGTCCACCGATTCTTGCTTACTACGGAGATCCTCTTCGTAAGGATTAGCTTACATCGGCCGTACTTGCTCCGCAAGCTGAGCAGCGATCGCTACCTGCGGTCACGCATTGCATGTTTCGAGTCCGCCATCAAGGACTTCGAGGTTCGCAAGGCTTTTCGCGAAAAAATGCCCAAGGAGACCCGTGAGTCTCTCCATAACGCGTACCGGGAGTTTCAGACTGCGATGATCAGTGGTATTTATCTCGTTCTGCACCCACGTGGAAAGGACGCAGGCATGATGCATACTATCTTGGACGAATTTCTAAAGGATCATGAGGGTGTCCGCGAAATGGATGAGACTACTCGTAGGGAGCTCAAAATCATTGAATTCCTGAAGAGTCGTTCTCTCCAGATTGAGGAGAGTATGGCGCAGAATGCAGATCAAGATTCACGTACGGCAGTTGACTCCCAGCTGTCATCGATGACGTCCACCTCACACACGCCCTCGCATCACGGAAAGTCACCGTTTTCTTCCATCCTAGCGCCCACGTCGAGTTCTCCATCTCCCCACCTATACCCGGCTTCCCCCTTTATGCAATCTCCCACTATACAACGTCTACAACAATGTGCCACGACGGACGGAACACTTAATTCACCTGCGGGCACAAACAGCCCGAGTGGAGAAGAAGAATCCGTGGCTCAGTCATTGCTGGATCATTGGTGCAGTACGTTCAATGATGGCACAGCCGATGGGCCAACAGGTATGCCTGCGCTCTCCTGGGGCGGGCCTGGCGGTGCAGACTTTACAGGCTGGGTGGGCGCGGGTGCTAATTTGCCACCACCCATCGACCCGAACCTAATACCGACGTCTGACGGTGATTGGAATTATTGGGAGAATCTTGTTAACCGAATCAAGACAGGACCCCTCTTGTAGATGCCACCAGACATACACACCTGTCTTCGAGTTGATTGCTCGGTGGAGGTATCTACTGTATGGACTTTGCTCTGATGCATGTGTCAGCTATGTAATGATTGCAAGAGTTTGCTTTCCGAATACTGCCCTCTGGCTTGTTGACATATATCTTTTTCGGTGAAATAGCTCGGACTGGGGTTTGACGACAAACTGTGACATCATGGGGCCTGTTTCCCTACATAGTAGTGTACGCAGCTGGTATGGATGAGGGGTTCCGGGGGAGGTATCTGGTAGTCAGTGAGCATCAGGAATGGTACTAAATGATAGTACAGTCTTGACCAGCATGGGTGGTTGAGCTTCCCATCGATGCGTTTTCGCACATCCCGAGTGATAGTAATAGTGGTAGGGGGATTCATCGCCTTGATATTACCGTTGGCAGCAAATACCCGGGTTCCACTGTCCCAGACACTCCTAGAGGCACCTAGATAACAGTACTGAACGTTTGAACCAGTACTACTATCACGATCTGACGATGCACGTGTATATCGCAATATTTGCTGCCGTGGCGAGAAGTCGGCGAATATGGAATAGCCCGAGCTCATAACCCTTTTTGGTAGGACTGGTACCCTCCACTCCCACTAGGTCCATGCAGTCAATCAACCGGTTTCTGTACGGGCCAACGCCAGAAGAAAAGGTACGAGTATGGCAAGGTAAACTACGCTCGGAGAGTCGACAGCTGGATAGAGAGATGAGACAGGTCAGCGTCATGGATTCCCTCACAACCATCGCGCAGGTTCGCTCAGGATCCACATCACAGCTCGACGCGGCTACCTCCAAGGCACGATTGACGGTAAAGCAGCTCGCAGCCAAGGGAGATGTCAAGTCTGCGCGAATACTTGCCAAGGAGGTGGTAAGATGCCACAAACAGAAGGACCGATTATCGGTTAGCAAGGCACGCTTAGGTTCCATCGGGACACAGTTGACGCAGCAACTTGGTGAGCGGGCATGTGCAGGAACTCGAATATAAACCTGAGGTTCTTCTTAGCAATGATGAAAGTCACTGGTTCGCTTCAGAAATCCACCGAGATCATGAAGCTCTCGAATTCGCTCGTTAAACTTCCGCAAATCAGTCGGGTCATGCGAGAGATGAGTATGGAGATGACAAAGGTGTGGTACTTTATGCGTCAATGATACAGGTGTTCAGTCGACTGCTCAGGCTGGTATTATGGAGGAGATGCTTGAAGACACGCTGGAGATGGAGGAAGAGGAAGAGATAGAAGAGGAAGCTGACGCAGAAGTCGACAAGGTATTATTCGAGCTTACCGACGGCAAGCTCGGGCAAGTGGGCACTGTAGAAGTGGAATTACCAGTAAGTCCAGCGATACTCCCTGATATGGTTGTTTGTTGACTTAAAGAACTTGAGTCGTCTACGCAAGATCGGTTGGAGGAGGAGGAGATGGAGAAGACGATGGAGCAGTACCGGCAACAGCTGGATGGACTATTGAGCGGCTAATCTTTCTGAATACATACCTTATGTGTCAGCTGGGTGGATATTACCAGCGTTGGCACTGTTCATTTCGTGTATTATAGTGGTCGTGCTACCCTCTCTACAGGTTGAAACGTTGATTGATCGGACTGTCAGCGGGATGCGATGCTTCCCTAAAATAGGACACGGAGGCCTCGAAGGATCTTCCACGTGGCTCAATCCGTGTACACCCGTGGACGGCCCAACCTTCGACTTTTTTTGTTCGCAACATATTTTTTCTCCTTTTCGCTCTCTCGGTCCTGAAAATGTTGGCCAGTGGTAGGTCCTTCACTGGTTTTGCGAAGAGGTATTCCCAGGTAGAGGTCAATTTCTCTTGGTACAGAAAAGGTTGTTCTTACGTTGTTCCTAAGTCCTGCAGGCGGTATGCATCTGCAGCTCCAACTCCTGCGTTTGCTGCACAAAAGGGCAGTCGTGTGAGCAACGCGCACCATAGTTCCGCGTACACGTCACTTACTCCTGCCTAGGGAAAATACACGGTGACTTTGATTCCGGGCGACGGTCAGGATACGAGTACAACCTCAGGGTGATGCATTAACATCAGACCCAGGTATTGGTCCGGAGATTAGTGAATCGGTCAAGGCCATCTACTCTGCTGCCGACGTAGGTCTAGGATATTACGCGCGTGCTTCCGGTGTGCTCAGCGCGCGAAAACAGGTCCCTATCGAATGGGAAGAAGTCAGCGTCACGCCTGTGTTAAAAGGTGGCAAAACTGTTATCCCGGACACGGCAATCAACTCAGTGAGGAAGAACACCGTTGCTCTGAAAGGTATGTCCATTAAAAGCATCAGAGCTTTCAAAGACTAAATCTGTTCAAGGACCCTTGGCAACACCAAGTCAGTTTCACTTCGATGATGATTTGTTTACATGGATTCATTCTTTGCGCCAAGTTGGCAAGGGTCATGTCTCCCTAAACTTGACGCTCCGCAGGACGTTCAATCTTTTTGCCAACGTTCGTCCATGCATCTCGATCAAGGGCTTCAAGACACCTTACGACGATGTTAACACTGTTCTCATCCGTGAAAACACGGAGGGCGAATACTCGGGCATTGAACACGAGGTATGCCATATGGTAATTGAGAGCCCTTCCCGTTTACGTAGGAATTTCAGATTGTTGACGGAGTCGTTCAATCCATCAAGCTCATTACTTACGACGCATCGGAACGCGTGGCCCGATACGCGTTCGACTACGCGCAAGCCAGTGGGAGAAAAAGGGTGACTGCGGTACACAAGGCTAATATCATGTAAGCCAAGATACGAACGTGTGTTGAAATCACGTATTAATCTAGACAGGAAAATGTCGGATGGTATGTTCTTGTCGGCTTGTCGCCAAGTATCAAAGGATTTCCCGGACATTTCATACGATGAAGATCTGTTGGATCGAGCCTGCCTACAGGTATGTTTTGTCGCAGGGCAGGTGCATGACAGTCGGTAATCCTTCAAACAGATCGTGCAAAATCCCCAGCCATATTCGAACCGTGTCATGGTGATGCCTAACCTTTATGGTGATATTTTGTCGGATATGTGTGCAGGCCTGATTGGCGGTCTCGGTCTCACTCCTTCTGGTAACATTGGACGGGTATGCATATTTTAACTTGTAGCGCCATCATGTGCTAAGCCTCCCAAGGATGCGTCCATTTTTGAGGCCGTGCATGGCTCCGCTCCTGACATCGCAGGCATGTGCCGTGTTTGTGAGTCCGGAATGGACACAATTGACTGACAATACCCGTAGGAAAAGGATTAGCTAATCCTACGGCACTATTGTTGTCTTCTTTGATGATGCTGAGGTACGTTATTATTCCGGTGCGGTAGGTTGCTTGGTTGATCCGACATGCCTCGTTTCAGACACATGAACCTGAATGGGCATGCAGCGAAGATCGAGAAGGCGGCCCTTGATGTAAGTGACGACTAAATCCTACACAGCCTTTGGGATAGTAACAGTGCCGATTCACAGACGATCGCGGAAGGAAAGGCAATTACCGGGGACCTTGGTGGTAGGGCGACCACGAGGGAGTACACCGCCGCGATTATCGATAAGCTTACCAGTGCATGAAGGTTTTGTAGAGATAGAATGTCGCTTGTCGATTATTTATTTGGTTCCGGCACGGAGTCTAGACGTGGCAGCTGCGCGTACCGGTGTCGAGCGTGGGAAATATCGAGTAGGAAAATGAGGGGAAAGCTGGAACTGCGACGGTTTCTGCAACGACAACTAGTAAAATCTCATCCACGCCTGCACGCGGCATTCACCTCCATAATCCCCTCACAAGCCCTACAGGGCAAGCCTTCCAGCATACAATCACGTTCTTACTACCAGGTGCGTCTCTTCCTCCTTCTTGCCTTCTCACCCCTCACCTCGTCCTTCTCAGACACTCAGATAACCTAAAAACAAACATTCATATAACGCCAAGTTCCTGTAACGCTACGAACGAAATGACAGACGAGTCCACACTCAACCAACCTAAGAGGGACGACGCCAAAAAGTCGACCTCCACTCCCAGCGTCCCCCGCGGATCCAAGAGGGTTCCTTCCAACGCCAGACCCTCCTCTGCTGGGGGAAATCTCCCAGGCGCACCAAGGCCCTCTTCTCGGTCCGGCAACAAGAAGTCCTCCACCCCTGCTGCGGGTGGTGCAGAATCCGGTTCCGAATCTAGCAAGAAACCCACGGAGGCCAAGAAGTCCGACCTGCCTCGTAACAAGAGCCAGAGCGGCCCCGGTCAACGTAATGGAAATCAGCGCAACCGCCAGCCCTCGTCTTCACAGGCGAATCGGAGCAGTGCTGCAAAAGATCGGACTTCGATGGGCCAATCTGCTTCTCCTGCACCTGCCTCTGCCTCTGCCTCGGAGTCCAGTGATGCATTATCTTCCCTCCAGCGTGTCATCGCTGATCTCAAGACTACTCCGAGCCAAGTTTCTCCCCCCAATAATTCGCTCGCTGCTTCTATGCACGCTCCACAAGTACCGGTCTCCAATCTTCCTGTAAACGCACCTATTTTTCACCCTGGCGCTTCAGCCTTCCCTGCTTCTACCTTGTCAGATGCCGCCCGGCACCGCAAGGCTGCATCGCTTGGTGCATCCGCTCTCTCCGGAAATTTTAATTCGTTTTCACCTCATCTTGGTGCGATGATGGAAGATGTGGAGGATGGAACCGGTGCTTCCTTTGAAGATGGCGAAATTTCTGAGAATTTCTTCCCTAATTCTGGTCATCAAGCCCGGTCTCAGTCTCAAAGCTTCATGGCTCCCCGTTTCGCTGCTCTCGCCGCCCAGCAAGAACAGGATATTCTTGGTCCTACCGGGCGTCCCCAGCTTGCCCCGAACTTCATGTTTGGTGTTCGCCGACGCACGAGTTCTAATGTGCCCATGGGTCCACTGAACGAAGAAGATGTTGGATTTCAATTCCCACAACAGCAGAGTGCGCCTTCTGAAGGTGTTGTCCACGACCAGAATCACAGGAGAGCGGACGACATCACTGGCATTATGGCCGAGCAGGTATGCGTAGCACGTTCTACAATTCTTGTCTGACTCGTTTGTTCTAGATTGCTATTCAGAACCAAATAGAGGCCCTTCAACATCAGCAACAAGCGCTTTACCAACAACAATTAGCCTCTAACCAGGTTCTTTCTCTCCAAACTCCTGGCCTTGTACCCAATAGGCATAGGCGCGTTCAGAGTACCCTGCCTGTAAGCATTGGGGGGAACAACAACGTCACTGGTTTCACCCCTCCAATGGGCCAGTTTAGCTCTATGGCCAATCTAGGCATTAGTCCTGACTCACAGCCAGCTGGTTTACCTCGTGGTCACGGAAGGAGACACAGTGTTAATGTCGTCAACAAATCTAGCACATCTCACAACAACGTTGGTTCTGTGAGTTTCCCTTACAGTGGCCAGGACGGCTTCGATGATAGTTTCACTTCGCCCTTCGGGGGCCACTCGCGCGCGGCATCCCGAGTTGACTCTAGTTGGAGAATCAGTGTGTATCAACTTCTCCTGAATTACACGTCGCTGACCTATCTGACCCAGATGGCGGCGTGATTCAAGGCAACAACGCGTTTGCCGCTGATCTCGCGCAAGCGCAGGCTCAACTACAAAGTTTGCAACAGTTTCGTGCTGCCGCCGGTGGGCACCACCACAAGATGCCTTCTTTCTCTTTCCCGAACATGTTGCCGAACATGATGGCCGCTAATATGATGGGCTTGGGTATGGGGGGTGTGAGCCTGTTGCAGCAGCAGCAGCAACAACAACAACAGTTTCAGTCCCAATTGCAGCAACAGTCCAATCAGCCACAACGCAAGTCTCTTTTCGCTCCTTATCTCCCTCAAGCTTCTCTTCCCCCCCTCTTGGCCGCAGGAAAGCTGGTTGTAGGTATCCTTCGCGTCAACAAGCGCAATAGATCAGATGCGTATGTTGCCACCGAGGTTCTGGATGCCGACATCTATATTTGCGGCTCTAAGGATCGTAATCGTGCCCTGGAGGGCGATATTGTTGCTGTCGAGCTCCTTGATGTTGATGAAGTGTGGGAGACTAAGAAGGAGAAGGAAGAGAAGAAGCGCAAGAAGGAAGAGAATTCTGCCTACGATCTGAAGACCAGTGCAGGTCGCAAGGATGACAAGAAGAAGGATGACGTTGAGGTTGAAGGCCAAGGATTGATGTTGTTCGAGGACGAAGAGTACGATCAGTTTAACAAAGTAATCTTCCATCACACTAACATTTGTCCTCAGAGTCACGGACGAAGTCAAGCCGCAGTTCGCTGGACACGTCGTGGCAGTCGTTGAACGCATGCCCGGACAGCTCTTTTCTGGAACACTTGGTCTTCTACGTCCATCTTCCGCGGCCACCAAAGAGAAGCAGGAGGCTGAACGCCGAGAACGGGAGGGTGACCGTGGTGACGAACCACGACGTGGACCGATCGAACGTCCCAAGATCGTCTGGTTCAAGCCGACTGACAAGCGTGTACCTTTGATTGCCATCCCCACTGAACAAGCACCCGTAGATTTCGTTCAGAATCCCGAGGTCTATGCTAATAGGTTGTTCGTTGCTTGTATCAAGCGTCACGTGCGTCCTTGAGATCTCAGTTCATTCTTTTGCTGACCTCCCAGGGTTTAGCCCATCTCTTCTCTCCATCCTTTTGGTACTCTGGCTGAGGAGCTTGGTCCCATTGGGGACATCGAAGTTGAGACCAGCGCTTTGTTAAAAGATTGCAACTTCCCTACCGAAGAATTTTCCGAGAGTGTGCTCAAGTGCCTCCCTCCCACTCCTTGGACGTACGTTGTTCATTCATTGCCCTGGATCTTCTGTTCACATCGTATACCAGTATTCCTGAGAGGGAGTATGAAATCCGCAAGGACTTGCGCCAGGAACGGATTTTCACCATCGACCCAGATACGGCTAAAGACTTGGATGATGCCTTGTCTATCAAGGCGAATGATGATGGTACTTACGACGTCGGCATCCACGTTTCCGACGTATCCTTCTTCGTGAAACCTAATACTGCGCTTGATCGCGATGCTCGCAAGCGAGCTACAAGCGTGTACCTTGTTCAAAGAGTAGTGCCAATGTTACCTCCTACGCTGAGCGAGGAGGTCTGCAGCCTTGTTCCTGGTGTTGAACGTCTCGCTTTCTCCGCCGTCTTTACAATGACAACAGAAGGCAAGGTGATCAATAAGTGGTTTGGGAAGACGATTCTCAAGTGAGTTGTACTCAGTCTCTTCATGCTTATATGCCAAGACTATTTGAAAGATCTGCAGCGAAACTGTCCTACGCTGACGCAAAGAAAGCAATGGATGGACAGCCATTAACCGAGCTCTCTGTGGCACCTGAACACAGCGTATCTGCAATCGAGGATGATGTCAGAGCACTGTGCGGTATCGCGAGCCAACTTCGTGCCAAACGTCTTCAAGAAGGTGCCTTGACGCTCTCCTCCTCACACCTATCATTCACGTTGGACGAGAGTGGCCTCCCCGCGGATTGCGCGCAAGGCGACCGCAACGAAGCCAACAACATGGTTGAGGAGGTATGCATCATCCGAACTGTAGTATCACATGAGGCTTAAACCAGCGTTCCAGTTCATGCTCTTGACCAACATTGCCATCGCTCAGCGCATTGCCGTTCACCTCCCTGAACAAGCACTCCTCCGTCGGCACGATTCCCCAATTGAAAGGCGTCTGGTACTTTTCTTGCATTCGCTATACTCTTCTTGGTGTTGACATTGCTCCGTAGAATGTGTTCACTGAGCGCGCCAAGCGTCTGGGCGTGGATGTAGACACGTCAACCTCGGGGGCTATCATGAAATCCTTTGAGGCAATTGCCAATCCCACTGCTCGGATGGTACTCCAGTTACTTTCCTTCAAAGCCACCCAACGTGCCAAGTATTTCTGCGCTGGAATGTTGGATATCGCCAAGTATGGCCATTATTCCCTCAGCGTCCCTCTCTACACACACTTCACGTCTCCTATCCGGCGTTATGCTGACATTCTGGTGCACCGCCAACTTGAATCTGTTCTCCAAGGTGGAAGTGAGTAGAAAGGACCCCATTCTTGTGGTAGAAACTAATTCCGTATCCATAGGCGACCCAAAGTTTACTATGGATAGAGATGCTGTCGCGAAGATTGCTCAACAATGCAACATGTACGCATCTGCATCATCTATGCTCATCTACTTGTTGAATGTCTTCTAGTAAACGAGATTCCGCGAAGTTGGCACAAGAGCAGTCCATCCACCTCTTCCTCTGTGTCTTCATCTCGGACTTGACCCACCGTTATGGACCGGTTGTCCGGCAGGCCAAGGTTGTCAATGTGCTCGACGCTGCCTTTGACGTACTGGTTCCCGAATTTGGTATTGAAAAGCGAGTCCACGTGGACCAGATGCCAATCGATGTGAGTCTAGTGGTTCAGCGAGCTTTCCGGCCATTAACCATCCATTTAGAACCACGTGTATGATGAACACACCCATACCCTTCAGATCTATTGGTCCAGCAAGGACGTCATTACTTGGCTAGCAGAAAATAGCGATGACGAACACTTGAAGAAGGTCAAGCAGAATGCGGAGGCACACGCTGCCAAGATGGAAGTGGCATCACGCTCGTTGCACGATGAGAATGCTCTTTTCGATGAAGATGACGCCGAGGAAGACGAGATAGTGCTTGGCAGAGACAGTGAGATTGTCAAAGACACAGAGACATCCAAACAACGCCTCCTTTCTGCTGCCAAGGTCGAGCCCATGTTCGAAGGTTTGAGGACGACCTCGTCTGGTCACAAGATCCAGGATATCAGGGAGCTGATGACAGTTCCGGTATGTAAGCACGTCTTCCCTCGAAGACGTTATTGACGTAGTCTGCTAGGTGATTGTGACGGCCGACCTGACCAAGAGTCCCCCTGTCATCAAAGTGTACAGTGTTAACCCCTACGCTGAATCGAAGTGAACAGAACAAACAAGTTACCCAACAATCCCATCCTTCGATCCCTTTCGCCCTTTGAAGCGTATCTGTTGTACGATAGTGTTGATATTCCGCATGCTTTCGTTTTCCTTTCCTCTCCTTGATACTGACTCATGACCTGTTCGTGCGCCGGTTCTGTACGGGTATGTCTATGAGATGTTTACATGTCGCCCGATTCCCTGGAGCTATTGTCGTTCAATCGGTTTCCAACGCGTGCATCTGTTCTGTCCTAGGTTCCTATGTAGTAGTTTACTTGCAACAACGGATTTTTTTTCACAACATGGGTATCAGAATAGCAAGTTAACGAGTACAGAAAATCTGAAGAGTAAGCATGCCGGCTAAGAAAAGGACAGTGCGAGTTACTACAAGAACTAACGCTGCATTATTATACTTGTTTAGGTGCGGAAAGACGTGTCATCGCTGGTAAATGCTACGAATCTAGATCCAACCTGGAGGGGGTGTCCCCATTTCGTATTGGATACCCTTCCGCTGTCTGCTTCGACGCTCCCGGACGCGCACGTCCTTGTTTTCAAACGACGAACTCGAGCTGGACTCGCGAGCGGCGGATGACTTGGCGCACCAACCGCCGCCGTTCTCACTCTTGGGTAGGACCAGAAGCTCAGACGGCTCGCGAGCCTCCGTGTGAGGCTGGCATTGCTCGACCAACGTGTGGAACGAACGTACCGACCCAGTCTGGTCGCCGCCGCCGCCGCCGCCGCCGTCACCACTAGGCATGCTGCCGAGGGTAGAGCGGTGGGGGAAACGGTCGATTTCGTGACAACAAAGTTTGTACAGTTCAGCGAGCCCTAGATAGCTCGCTTCGTCGCGAAGTTCGAGTAGGGACTCGAGGGTGCAAGGTGACATGGACCCGAGTTGTACCGCCCGCGGTAGTGTCTCTGGTTGTTCTGGAGTGCTTGGAAGGGATCGGAGATAGGCCAGAACGTGCGCGTAACTGCCCAAAAAGGAGAGAGAAGAAGAAGAAAAGTCAGATGCTGTGGGAAGCCACACATCAATTCGGTTACTTACGGAGCACTCGGTCTATCGATGAAAATGTGGATACCAGCGGAGGACTGAGGTAGGCAGCCAGAGGAAGCAAGATGGTCACGAAAGACTGAGTTAAACCAATTGTTGTGCTGACCCAACGATATATCGCTGGTATTTGAATATATCGATGTTGTCTCGGAGGCAGGCGACAACAGGGACGTAATGTAACGGGAGAGGCGGGAAGGCCGGGATATCAGGGACCGTAACAAGGTTCGGTAGGTAGTGGTGCATGTTTCCAGAGTGACTATGACCTTGGAGGGGTCGGCCGCGCTGTCTGGGATGGATGAAAGAAGGAGAGCCTCAAAGGGAGGTTGCGGTGGAATCGGGTCAACGTCGGCTGGAAGGGCAGGTGTTGAGCGAGAAGGAGCGCGTGAGTGTGCCATCAAGGTAGGCCGTGAAGAAGAGCGGTGAGGTGCGGGAGATGGTAAGCTTGACGAACGGGGATGAGGAATATGGACCGGCAAAGGGACGCTTGTCGAACCAACAGAGTGCCTGTCTTCTACTTCTGCATCGGAAATATCGGGCAGTGGTGGAAGAGGGGGACTAGACGGGCGTTGCGGTAAAAGTCTGTCTTCATTTTTCTCTGCATCATGCAGCAGGATATCTCCCTTGGCACCCTCCTCCTCACTTATCAGTTCGAATGTGCGGGATGAGCCAGACAACGCCTCTTGAGGTGTGCGCACAATCGTTGCACCAGACCCAAGCGGTCCACTGCGGTGAAAATTAAATTGTTCCAGAGAGCTTCCAAGTTTTGGTTCGGATATCCGAGTTGGTTTGGGAGCGGCTTGAGGAATAGAACGATTGGAGGTGGAAGAAGAGCTGCGACTCAGCCATGACATCGGTTTGGACAGCGTGTGCTTGTGGTGACCGCGCGGCGGTGTGGCGGGTGGAGAAGCAAGGAGCTCGGGAGACGAAAAGGAAGGAGCCAGCTCCGATATATGGGATGGTGAACGGCGAACACGCTGTGAAAGAGTCATGGTAGAAAGAAACAAAAAATGGTGGTCGAGCAGAAGCCAGACGAGTTGATAACGGTAGGGACGAAGAGGGAGTGCATTGTTACCTCGCTTTGACTTTGGACACAAAACGTCATGCGCAGACAATAAGGCTTCCCAAGCCGAATCCTCATGGCTTCACACCAACGACAACACCTTCCCAAATTGGAACACAATGCTTTTTAGGACTGGTCGATGATGAACACAGAAACGTATCCAACAACGATTCAATATCGACTCAACCTACCAAACGTCTTGCACTCAATCTCCCCTGCTCTCTCCGCACTTCATGCGTCACGCACCGCAGCTCTCCACCCAGAAATCTCTGCCGCATTACACCCTTCTCATTGTCCCAAATGTGGCACATATTACTTCTCTGGCGATCATCCAACATACCTCGTCGGTCCCTCAACGACGAAGAAGCGGAGACGCGCCACATCATCGCGTCCGAAAACATTCCAGAGAAGATGTCATATGTGCGGCTTCTCGATCGACGCACGCATCAGTCCATCCCTCGACCACTCCATGCCGGTCCCGTTACCGAGCGGTTCGTCGAACTCAGAAACTGTGCCAACAACCACACGTGCCAAGGGGATAGATCAGGAGTCGCCACCTACTAATATTCCCCGTCCCGTCGTGGGGACTGTCCCGACGACCATACGCGCGTCCGTTCCACCATTACCAGGTCGACAGTCTCGTCTTAAATCCAGTTATACGAAGACACCGACTTTGAAGGATATGCTTTCCCGTGATCGTCAGAGAGAGGAGGTCGTGAAAACACATAAGAAGGAAAAAGAGGGTCACGATGGGTTAGCGGCTTTCTTGAAGGAACTCTGATCACATTGACCATCCGAGCAGTACGCACTTCTTACTCTCCCCTGCACTGGCTTGAGCTCATGCCGTGACAACGTCATTGTAGCTCCGTTTTGTTACATAGTTCATACAAACCCTCCCAGACAGGAATGGGAGGCAAAGGTCCAAGGACTGGCAAGACTTTGCAGAAGCGTTGTACCTCGGCCGCTGGAGTTTTGGCCAGCGTGCAAAACATTGAGCGTAGCAAGGTTCTTTCAATTCTCCCCAGATCCCTCAATCCATCACCCCCTTTTACGTTCTAGGCTAGCGCTATCCTAGAGTTCAGTGCGTGCATGAGGAAGTGAGACGGCAGCTGAGCCTGAACCCTCAGCTGCCGCCTCACCTCCCTATCGTGGCCTGAAACGAGCCTCTTGCAGTCCTTGCACGCACCTACTGAGCTAAGATTTGCCATTTGAGTTTTTCGGGAAAAAGAAACACAGTTGCAGTAGCCTTCGTACTTATTGTGTTCAGGGGTAACCCAATAACTGAACTCATTCTAGCATGCATTCGTAGGGTGCTGTGCACACCTCGCATCCCTGGTCCGATGTGCTAAGGGTTTGTGCCTTCATGTACTTGACACCTGGATTCGGGCGATTCGACCAGCATCTTCAAAACTCAGGGGTGACAATTCCTGTGCACAGTTCGTCATGATCCCTTGATTGGGTGCACACGGGAGATTCCATCGTTGGGCATGCCTCGATTTCGATCGGGGCGTGTTTTTCGACACCATTGGAGCAAAGTCGTGTGTGTGGGGAGGGGTGAAATCGGATGCTCTCGCTCGACATGTGCATGTTTTTCTGATGGTGCACCTACCGATGTCGTTTCTACAGGAAGCTCCACAAATATGGTTGTGACTCGTAAAAGGGGAGTGGTGGATCGAGATGGGGTATAGGATCCGAGGTACCACCTGTTGTTTGTGAGACGTTCGCACGAAGCTGGGCATCTATTACTTGCGTGCCAGACATGGCGTGTAGCAGGTGGCGCTCGCCCGTCGGCTGAGTGGCAATCACCGGCACCGGCGGTTGTAACTCAAGTCTAGACAAGCATGCACGCTGGGAGCCGACGGAACTGTGCGGAAACCCAGCAGGCATTATGAGGGCAGTTCGGCATCATGGATTCAAAAGACGCCACTCTATAAACAAAAATCTAGGTACGGTCTGAATCGTCCTTTCACTTATATTGGTCTGTCTAGGGAAGGAATGGATTACAGCGACTCGGATAGCTCTATTTCAACCTCTTTCTCATCCTTGATGAACCGTCCTGGCCAGAACAGGGCATACACAGAAATGGCGATAATGAGAGGAAGGGTGTCGAGCCCATAAAAGAATGCCTCCGTTGTAGCGAGATAGCCCGAGAAGCCTTGCGAAAGTTCAGCAACCCTGTAACAACACCGTACCTAGCACAAGTATCAGTCGTGTTTCGTTTTGGATGCCGATCAAATCACAGATACTTACAAGGATACCTATGCAACTGATCCCCAGGGCAGTGGCCAGAGCCCGCCAATCGCGATACCACGGTTGCACCTTGTCTCGTTCCCATATGTCGTGCTCCAGGGTATATACCCGGTACAGGAAGCGGATATAAATACCGCTAAATACAGTAAACGACACCAATTGGAGCGCCAAACCGGCGAGCATGACCTTTTTTTTTCGAAAACGAATTCAAAAATATGCTGAAACACTGTAGGGATAAACGCACGTGCGAGCCTACATGTTGTTGAGCTTGACTGTGAGAGATGCTCATTCCTCCTCCGGTGGCTTGAATCATGAATGTCGTGATATCCGAGGACACGAAAATGAGTGTCACTTTCTGCACAGGTAGTAAGACGTGCGTAGTGCATGATATATGCCTCGCAAGTCGTCCCAACAAGACATAGTTTGCCGCAATAAATGCACAGGGCTACACAAGACTTGATGAGCCTCTGAAATAGACATCGTATAAAGGGACGTACCGATAACACGACGAATAGATACTCGGTGATGTATATACCCTCGGAGTCAGGGTAGAAATGTAAACCGAACCGACACCCAAATCCGATTGCGTACGCTGTTCGCTGCTTAGTGCTATGCCGCATTATATTGCAGAAATACTTACTGTACTCTCCGATAACCGTCGCAAGCATCCACTTTGCACCATATCGAAAGGTGTAATAGGTCTGAATGAGTGCCGCCAGCATGATAGATGCTAGCGATCCTAATTAGCCGAGGATCAGTCCTTGGGGTGCTGTTGGCTTACCAAACGCAACGCTTGTTAAGGCGTTTGACGCAATATATCTCAGTGGGTTGTAGGGATCATCCTTCGGATCCAAGAACGGGTTTGCTGGTGGTCCGACAGTTTGGCTGCCAGCTGGCGTTGTGAGAGCAAGGATTGCCAGGTAGATCAAGACGCTTTTGACGGAGTGATAGCCTTGTGCCATGGTACCGTCGAGACGAACAAGAGTGCGTCTGACATGTTGCTCGAGGTGGACTTACAACCCGGCTATATAGTTCGG
>JBBPQP010000540.1:0-22691 GCA_038092555.1 Boletus subgraveolens
CTCTGAGCAACATGGAATGCCAGTGGAACACATCTCACACAAGTAAGGATATCTTCTCACTACTGTTAGATCAATCTACTAACTTACATTTCCATTGAGCCAGTTCCAGTCATCCATTGTCTCTGTCTAGTACAAGAACGAGCCTGAGCTATGTCAATTCCATATATGGTATTGGTTGCTTTGGGACTGGGCATATGATCTTGTGAAGGATCCTTCTGTGGGTCCTTATTGTATTTTTAATGCACAGTGTTTGTCAAAATTTGACAGGAATTTGTTTGTATGCTTCATCAATGAATCTTATACCACTGACAGTTTCTGGAACTTTCAAGTATGTTCATATCTGTTGATCTCTTGGCCATGTATCTAAACTCAAATTATACCATTCTAATCCCGCTTTATAACTCTATCAGACTGAACTTCCAGCTGATGGTAAAGTGCTCACCTTCATTCTCTATGCAAACAAAGCAAAGCTGTCATTATTTGGGCATGAGAAGGGCTACCCTGTTGTCACCTGCCTCGCCAACTTGCCCATGGCCATTCAGAATGGTGAAGGACTTGGTGGAGGCCAAGTTGTTGGTTGGCTCCCTGTTGTAAGTGCTCAGAATCATTTGTTGGAAATCATGGGTTGATAGTGATACTGGTATTTGAAGGTGAGAGAAGAAAAGGGTCAAACTGGAAAGACTGCATGGGCTAACTTCAAGACAGCCATATGGCATGCATCATTCAAGGCTCTTCTTGAAATAATTGCAAGGCATTTGAAGACCAGCTATTGGGTCAAGTGCTATGATGAGGTTGCTTGCCAGCTGTTCCCTCAAATTCTCATTTTATTGGCTGACTACAAAGAGCAGTGAGTTTTTAAAAATATCAATGTCAATGGTTCAGCCTAACAATGTAATGTATTTAAATGCATTATGACACTTATTCAGGGTGTCATGTTGAAATTTCCCTGTCCAGTTTGCCTAATTTTCCATGAAGAGCTATCTAAGCCTGGTCAATCTGGGCTGTTCCAGCACCAAGCAATTGAACAAGTCATCCAGATGATTCAGCATGCTCAAGCAGCTGGATCTGATGAGGAAAAAGAAGCTATACTCACAGGTGAAAGCTTATGAGTTGTTGATATGAGTTGTCTAAGACAATTTTCACCCTCTATTAACGCTTTACTCAAACCAATATTGTCCTGTCAGAATGTGTTCAGCATCATGGAATGTGCTGATTCCCATGTAGCTGTCAGCTTTGACCACCTCCATGCCAATCACAAAGGAATGTTTGGCAACCATTTATTTGTTGAATTCAAGGTAATTATCAGCAGTTTGGGGCAAGCTATAGTGGTTGAGGTTGAGCAAGTATAAGTTGCCTGGATCCCCTTTCATCCATTCCAGATTATTGGTTCATCATCACTCACAGGTTTTTGGCAATGCCAAGGTGATAAAATCTATACCATTTCAATAATGTGTTTGAGATGAAGTTCAACAATAGAAGCAAGGAAGAAGATATTTCTAAGGTCTGTATTCACTTATCTTATCTTTTGTTGTTACAAAACCTACTAATTTTCATAGATTCTGATTTTCACTAGCCACAGTGTTCTTATGGAGCAAGACAATCACACTGGCTATCTCCTCCTCTGCTGTATTCACATCTATGTCATGTTCAACCTGTATCTTCACTTGGGGTGCAAACCTTGAATACAATTGCAAGTGGCCAGGAAGTACTCACTTCCCTTTTAGTATTGGTCAACATATGTCCTCCATATAATTTCATATTGCCAATATCTCTCAATCATGACTGACTTTAATTTATTACAAGAATGATATTCAAAAGATGAAAGACAGAGTGAAGGACCTGAAAAACTAGGAGTTTCCAAAGAACCACCCCTGCACTCATGTCTTCAATGACATCCTCACAAAAGGTGCAATGCATGTTTACAACATGAAGCCAAACAAAAAGATGCACGGTCCTCTTAAAGAAAGCTATCAGTGACAGACCAACTTCAAGAATGTTGCAGAACAAGTATGTACAATGAATCCTCAGCTTCATTGACAGAAGTGAGATTGCTCACTTGATTGCACTAATACAGGTTCTTTGTGTTGACCATGACCAACTTTTATTACAGTATATACAATGCAAAATTGAAGAATACAATGACTATGTCCAACTAACTAGTGACAACCCTGATGACCCTAATGACAATGATGCCCCACCCAAAGAGGCCCTCCATGTGACAGTTGGATCCCATCAATGTCCTGAATTGTTTAAAGCTGTTGAGGTGGTGCATAGTGATAATCCCACATCCGAATAGTTTTGTATCAAGGTCAACAACTTCCTTAATTGTATGCATATTGGGCATGTGCTTCTCAATCATCAGAATGTTCAGAACATCCAACTGAATGCCAAAGATGAGGTATGTGTTTACATATTGAACTCTCCATTGGGTTTACAACTAATACATGTATACAGGTTGTCAAGTATCATTATCTCAAAGTCAACTATGAATCCATGGTCAACTGATGTGAACACATGGATTACCTGCACTGCAGCCCATCATTCCACGGTATTCCTCAGTATGACCATATTATCATCAAGACTGAGAACAGCCATATTTTTGGCTGACTTCTTTTTATCTTCAAGTGTTTTGCCATTGAGAAGACTGCCCTCATTTTGGTGCAGCCTTACAATGCTCCATCTGGAGTATACTCATGAAAAGACAAGCATCTCAACTTTTTCCAACTGCATGCTCAACCACACACATCATTGGAAATATTTTCCATACAATCCATCATTCATGGTGCTGCTCTCATTGAGGACCACACTCAACTAGGTGACTACTTGGTAATCGACACTATTGATACTGACATGTTTCTTTGTATGCAGAAAATGTATCAAGATGCAGGCCCCTATGACTAATTCAGAACAAGAGCACACTCAGCTTCCACCATCAACAGCTGGACTGTTTGCAGTGGCTCCAATCTCAATACAAACCCTGCCCATTGCCCCAGTCCTGATTGTCCAATGTACCAGCTGTTGACCCTGTCACTGCCCTGATAAAGACCACTCTTCACACCACTGACAGTCAATGACCTGAAGCAGGATGACATCTTCCTTCAGTCTTCCTTCAAGTCTCCTCCCCCAGTATACTGCCTATACTCTCACTGTGTACATAAACAATCCATGCAAACTGGATGATGAGGGCAGCATTTTTCTTTCTCCATCCATATCCCCATTCTTCCCAGGCCCAGGCCCAACCTCATAGCCTCTACAAACACCCATCAAAGAGGAACTTTGCTCCAACACTCAATCTATACTCAAGTCCAGACAGTTCAATGCTCAAACTGACATCGCCTTTGCCTCAGCAGTTGGTTCTGCTGCAGTTGGCATGAAATGTAAATTGTCAGTGCAATCAGGAGGCTTCTCAACCCCACTATGGCAGTCTGTGTCCACCCCCTTGTCCATCTCTGCTGCAAAGGCAGATCCTACTTCTGGAGTGGCCTTTCACTGTCTTGCTCCTCTTTCTGCCCTCTGATTCAGCAGTCATACCCCCCAATCAAAGGCTGAACAATATTTAAAGAGACAAGTGGAGATAATGAAGTGACTATGCATTCACAATATGGAAAACTCAGATGAGGATAGAGGATGATGATTCAGCATGTGAGAAAGAGGAACAAAATGATGTGGCAGCAAAGCAGTCAAAGAATCAGTTGTGCAGTCCCTGAAAGATTTTAACAATCAAAGCTGTCCCATAGAAGGGCAGCACCCTCAATGAGGTTATTGAGGTAATACTGCCTGGGGGCCACATTCTGAAGAGATGGGCCTACTCAAGGCCTGTATCTCTTGAGTTGCTTGAGAGCATAAATCAAATGCCATCACCCTCTGCTTCATCTCATGTACATTTTTCTCTTCCATTAAATGTCCATCATACTAAGACATCTTGGCTCATCTATAGCATGACACATCAAGTCCTAGGCATAGACATCCATCAAAGTCACCACTGGTTGCTTTTCTGCCAGTCAACCAGAATTGAATGTCTATCATTCATGGTGTGCCTCTCTCATCAGTGAGCAACTCCCCTATGCCCCACAGACAGCTTACTGGTAGTAGTGGACCACTTCCTTTCTTCCGGACAAATGCACCCAACTCTGCTCTTCACTCATCTATGACATGTCTTGCAAGCACCAGTTCCACTTTTCTTTTCTTTGGACTGTCCCTCCCTCATCTCATCAGTGAGCAACTCCCTGATGCCCTGCAGACAGCTCACTGGTAGTAGTGGACCATTCCCTTCTTCCAGACAAATGCACCTGACCCTGCTCTTTGCTCATCTATGACACATTTCACAAGCACCAGTTCCACTTCCCTTTTCTTTGGACCATCCATCTCTCAAACCACAATGAAGACCTGTTTGCACAGAGCATCAAATGCTGCAGTCTCACCAGTGAAACTCCATGTCAATGCACATACATTGGTGTCCAATAGGCATAATTACACAGGACCTGGCAGAAAAGCTGTTGCTACACTTCCATGATATTCTACCCTCAATGTACTATTACTGGATTCGTCCCTTGTTCCATTATCTCATGGAAGCCACGACATTGCAGGTGATGAGGATGACATGTTCTTGAACCATGCAGTCCACAACTCTTCTTTATAACAGAAATGAATTGCCTTGATGGTCTATTCATGACAGACATCATGACCAGGATATTCAAAGAAAATGGTGCCTTTCTTGACTTGCACACCATGTTTCTCAGACACACCATCCAAGGTGGGGTCTCATGGACTGTGTTTGTGTGACACATCTCCCCCTCTACTACAGTTCTTTTAGAGGACTGTTATGACCCGTAACAATGGTACACGTTCGTGTGTCATCGACTTAGCCTTTCCAAGAGGGAATCAAGTCAAGACCTCGTTTCTACACTTGGACACCTCCGTATAGGAGTTAAGTGTGAATGGCCTAGCGGTTGCTAGCAGTACCTGGACTGGCCAGGAGTTGGAAGAGTGGAGGATGAGGCAGCAGTGAGGTGAGGCATGAGGGAGGGGATCTCGAGGAACGGAAGTCCACACGAAATGGTGTAGATTAAGGTTAAGGAAAGAAAGGCATACAGGCAGCACCCTAATATATATACTGAGGACTCTAGGGCCGGTATCAGAGTCCGAAGTCTATATATGGGAAGAGACGCGTCGCGTCGCGAGGCATGTGAGGTAAACAATCAGGAAGTAAGTGGAAATACGAATAGCCACAAGAGAGGCTATGAGGAGGCAGTGTCTGGGCGAGTCATAAGTTATAAGTAACGAGTCAGAGAAGAAGAGGAAACTGCCGAAGGCAGTGAAGGAAGGAATCCGCCGAAGGCAGTGATGAGAGGAGATGAAACCGGAGATGTCCACCTGATGGTTTAAGCCTCGAAGAGAGACTCGTCCAGGAGGTCGACCCATGTAGAGGCAGGGATGTTGTAGTCCCTTAGGTTGGAGAAGAGGGAGGAGAATAGAGAGGTTCCAGGGTGGTCGAGATGGTGAGGTGGGGTAACTGACGAGGGGATTGGAGTCGGTGGACGAGGAGGAGGAGACATAGAAGGAAATTGATTAGGGGTCTCCTCCATAATCATAACAAGGACCACCACATGTAGAATTGCAGACCTGTACAGTACCTGGGAGTTTAATATTACATCGATGTTCTGACATTCAAAGTCAGATGGTTTTGAATTCTGTTAAATGACAAAATATAATCTAACTCATTTTATCTTGTTGCAGGTCAGTTGACACAAACTATGCAGCAAGCTGGCCACCAATGATTGTCAGGTGTTGTCAATGAGGCTGCAACCCTAAATCCACCACCATAACATATCAATAATAGTAATGTGACCACATCCCATACTTTTGCTCAACAATATCAGGCAAATGCCAATATATTACATATTTGGAAAGATCCTGCCAATGATTTATCAAACAAGGTGAGTTCCAAGATGTGATGTAACATTGGATTCACTGCTAAAACATTTGATCATGGTTGCTGCAGACCTTGGCATCAAATTGCACCACCTGGTGAGGTATATCATGTCAATACATATGCCTCATGTCTGCTGGACCCATTCCCTCATTTGTTGTGCTTCCTTGGTTTAAATACAGGATGGTGAGTCACATTCATTCGAGCCATCTTTGACTCCCACTCAATCAAATTGCTTCCAGCTCTTCAGCCCACTCCAATACAATCTATACTATGTCTTTCATCTCTCGTCATGCTGCCAATGTCATCCTGGATTTTGATGATGATGGACCTATTGTCAGTCATCCTCACACAGCTGCAGCAGAAGCCAACAGAGATGAGGTCAGTAATGTTAATCCTCAATGAATAGCTCAAGCTCACAGAACTGATTTACGATTTCATGTGTCAAACAGGCATTGAAGCAGGCACAGCTTGAGCTCAATGCTGTGAAGGAACAGTGCTGCATCTTACAAGAGCAAGCTTGTGTTGCTGAGGCAAACAAATCACACAAGTGCAAGTTGACGAAGGCCTCTATCCCTGATGTATTCAGTGCCTTTGATACTGAGATCCAGATGCTTGCAAAGAAATTCAGAATCCTAGCTGAAATGTTCCCTTCATCGAAAGACATTCTCAGCCTCCCAGTAACTCCCAGTGTATCAAACATGTCACTTGTGTCATTGGAGATTGTCAGTAAGGGACACTACACATCAAGTCTCATGGAGGAAGTAGTGGTTGCTGCAGAGCTAGACTCAATGCTTCCGCCTCACATCCAAAACCTCTGAACATCACATCATTTCACTGATCAGGTACATATTATTCATGATTCAACTTGATATTGCATGTAAACTGATATATTTTAGTTGGTGACTTATGTCAGTATTGGTCAATCTAGCAAACTCCACAAGCTTTGTCAGTCAGCCCAGGACCTCTTTCAGCTGCCCAGTCATTACTTCAGCTGCAATATAGCTCTCCATCACCTAGAGTTCCCAAAGATTCGCACATTACTTGGAGTACAGCAGGATGCCATCAAGCTCAAGTATTCTATGTATGTTCCTGCCACTTTTATATGCCAATCACAAAATCAACATATGTACTCCTTTCTCCAACTGGAAGTTGCTTGCTTCAGTATGTTGACATCATCTACATTTTAATAACATTATAATAGATCATTTCCTGAATAATTTTTGCAATGGATTCTTCATGTTGTTTTCTGGGGATGGACTGCACTCACACATGACACCACATGCTGCCCTGGAGGGAAATCAAATGGAACAAGATGGGGTATAACTTCCTATATGCTGGGAGGCCTTGCATGGGCTGCCATCATGGTCAGTCTAATTCATTTTTAATTATATTTGTATCTAGTCACCTCCAACTTGATTATAGGCAGTTTTCATTGTTTCACCCAACTCACAGTTTTCTAAGGATGGCATTGGTGCCAACTCCAAGATTCCATACCACAAACTTTTCTCTTAGTACAAGCGCCTCTTTGTCAATAACTGGGACATGGCATATTTTCTCGACTTGGTCAGCAAGGTCAACCAATGAGTCTTCAGCAAAACCAAGGCACATATATCTGGTATCACAACAATGAATGAAGAGGATTTCACAGCCAATATTGATGCTGCTATGCCTACAATGGCAATGGCATTGCCAGACTCAGAATCTGACTCTGAGTTTCCAGACTTAGAAGCTAACTTAGTTGGCTTGCCACTCAGTGCAGTGGTGGAAACTCTATCATCCAACTCAGATATTGCCAGTAGTGTCATAATCAATGAACTGGCTCCAATTATGCTTCAGGGACCAAATCTACAGGTGGGTGAAGCTATTGAAGAGATGGAGCAGGTTTTGGACAAATCTGAGGAATCTTTATCTTTATCAAGGAAAGAGCATGGAAGGGTGCGTGGTAATAAAAGTAACAAGGTTGCTAATACTACAAATGGTGCAGTGACACAATGCACACATTGTAGCACTGCTAAATAGGTTCTACTAATATGTGCCATTTGAATATACTGATAATGTGTTGTTATGTTACATTGTCCATTGTCTTGCAGCACTTCATGTTTTCTGAATCATTAGTAAATAATAATCTTCACCAGTATTGACTTTGTAAATTGTTCTAGGTAATATGTGAAGACTCAATATATTAAAATGTAGTTCAATGTTACAGTAACAATGGGTGCATAGCCTAACGGTTAACTATCAATAAGGTGAGTAGTATTAGCTAATATAGAGTTGAACTGATGCCAAAGTCCTAGGTTCAAATCCTGGTCCCAATAGTACTAAAAGTGAATTAAAAGAGAATTCTGATTGGCTAGCTGGGTTGGTCAGCATCCCAATACTCTCACACCATTGAGATTGTGCCACACTTTCTTTTTATGGATTTACTCCCTGTTGTGACCCTATTGCAACCATATTGGAGTGTTATTGTATGCCACATTCTAATTTTATCACAATTGCCATGATATACATAATTGCTATGCAACCCCAAGTATGATCAGAATGATACCAGCTGTCTCTAAATCTCCATTGCAACCCTAATTGTAATCCCAATTTGTATGCCATCTCAATTAGAGCTTTACTATATGCCAATGTAATAGTAAAATCCTATTTAGGCATTACAATACCTTGCAATCCATTGAAATAATTTTTCCAATTTTCCAACATTTTGCCTCAGAAAATCTAGGCTGGGCCTTGCATTGGGGCTTTGGCCTGGCTTTAGCCCAGCCTTGACCTAGGCTGGGGCCCACCAGGCAGGGGCAAGGGTACATTGGAGGGTAAAAGAGCATGTAGAAACAATGGCACAATGTGCACAATTCTGCATGCTGTGCTTATTTTTTCCACATACAAGCTGAAGACATGGGTGAGGAGCACAACAGCAAAACATCACCCATTACTGTAGATTTTGACCAATTGAAATGGCAATTACCATAGCTTGAGTTACAGAAATGATGGATTTCACCATGGTAGTAAGGCTGTAGTAAGGCTATATAGTTGGGGACAGTCAAAGTCCACCAATTTGGTACAAGGCCAGGATTATTTTTTTAGGGAAAATAAAGCTGGTAGAAGGGCTCAGATTGTCAAAATATGCTTAAAAACAGACCTCCAAAGTTTTTGGCCTGCCAAAATTTTTGAGCCTCTGAACAAATATTTTAGTCTAATCTATGGATTAAGCACTGCCTCAATTGCCATTATAGCACTTTGAGACACTTGTTGGTGTTGTTTTTGTTTGTACACAGCCCAATCAGCAGCCTTGCCTGAAAGTCCCAGCTGATAGTGTTACAATTGAGGAGACCTCATACCCATTTTCTTCTTCTCCTCCTTACTGTCTCTTGACTCCTATCTCTTCATCAACCATGCCTCCCTCCCGTCTCAACCACCCTGGCTCTTTACTTTTTGCCAAGATCTTTGCCAATCTCTGAGATTACCACATTCCAGCTTCCATGTGGGCTGACCTCCTAGACGAGTCACTCTTTGAGGGATAGGCTATGCCTCATCACCTCTGGGTACTCCCATCCACATTGCCTCTGGAACTCTCCATCTCCATTTTCTTATGACTCTTACTTACTCGCTTTGACTCATGCAGACATTGCCTCCACCACCACCTTCTCCTTATGGGCAATGCATATCCCCTTTATATCCTCATTTACTTATCATGTGCCTTACAATGCGACACATCTTACCTTATTTATCTTTAGGGCTCCAACCCTTGCCCTAAAGTACTATACTATATATATTAGAGCACCAGCTGTACC
Source organism: Boletus subgraveolens (assembly GCA_038092555.1). Lineage (NCBI taxonomy): Eukaryota > Fungi > Basidiomycota > Agaricomycetes > Boletales > Boletaceae > Boletus > Boletus subgraveolens. Next base: position 9,724 of record JBBPQP010000540.1, read on the forward strand.
CATCTCTTTCCTTAACCTTGATATACACTTATTCATGTTGTCAACTCATTCCTCGAGATCCCCTCCCTTGTGTCTTGCCTTGCCTCTGCCTCATTCTCCCCTCTACCAACTCCGGGCCAGTTCTGGTACTGTTGACTTCAGTCAAGCTGTTCATCCTTAACTCCATCTTGGAGTCAACCTAGGATAGGAACAAGACAACATGTTCACCAATGTGTACCATTGTTACACTGGTCATAACAAAATATCAAGGTTATACCTTACCTCAGTGCTATTCAGCCCAACCCCCCTGGAGACTACCTAGGTGGTAGTCTAGACCCTGAGCAAGACACAGTCCATATGCCTCAACAGCCTATTGTACCGGGAAGCCTCTTCTGATGAAGAGCAACACATCTCTCCACCACAACCCAATCCTCCATCTCATGCCTTCTCTCCCATCCCCCACTCCAACTCTCTCCAATCCTGTAGAAGGATTAGTTCTCAACCAAGAACTGGAGCCTTTGTACCTCCCCCACCTTGTCATCACACTCCATCCCCCACTCTATCCAGAGCCTCTTCTAGTGGCTACCACCCCCAACAAGAGATCCAGGTTGATGCCCCAACTCAACCACCCATCTCCAAAGAGCTCAAAGAGGAATCCTCTCCCAATGACAGAGAAGCATACAAAGACTTTGTTAAAAGAACAGATCTCCTAGACCTACCCCCTGGTCCTCCAGACAATGACCCAGAACCAGGAGACGAAAAAGACAATGACAATAACGATGACATGCCTGGAGTTAAAGCTGCCTTATCAGAGGAGTTCTCTGGAGAATTAGGTGATGCAAATAGATGGCTCATGGCTATGAAAGGCTACTTCTCCCTCAACGATATGCTCAGAGACCTTGCAAAGAGTTATATCTTCCTCAACTGCATGCAGAAAGGATGAGGAAAGGCCTTCATAGAAGCATGGTTTGCCAAAATTAAGGATGGCAGGATACCCCATGGAGAAACCCACTTTGTTGCAATCAGGAATGCATTCACCAACACATTCACCCCTTATGACACTGCTGCCCAAGCATGAGTTGAACTCTCTTCACTTGTACAGGATATCAAAGATTACTAAGGATTCAAGAAATACATCTCCAGTTTTTCTCTGCTCTCAATACAATCCAAGATCACCAATCTCAATACCCTATTGGAATGGTACCTGCGAGGGCTCAACCCCCAGATCACTACTCAACTCACTATGTCTGGAACCCTCCAAACTGCCACCTCCATGGAAAATGTCTACAAGAAGTCGTCTGAGATCAAGTGTTGTGATTTCTCTAGGAGCAACCACTAGCCGGACTCGACTCAGCAGAACACCAGCTGGCAAAGGGACAAGATGGAAAAAAGAATAGCCTTGGTCCTTAATCAAGGTTCAGTCTCGAACTGTAGACACCGAGTTGACACAATGACAAGTGGATTAGACTGAGGTGCTACAATATAATGTACAGGTATATATACTGTTGAGACATAAGCACAGACCAAGTGCTGTAAATAGTAATGACTAAGTATGGTCAAATGAAAGTACATGAGTGTGAGAAGAAGAAGTTGATGATGGGAAAAAGAAGTATAGCATCATGAGAGAAGCGGAAATTAATAACACATGCTATGACATCATTGTGATCAGGTGACTTTTCCCATGGTCACGTGCAATGTGTCGAATAATATGAAGTAAGGTGTTGTACAAGTGTTCATAATGAAAAGTTTGAAAATATTACATATCATAACACTACTCCCTCTTTGAGACTCAAATTCCAGAGAAGTTGCATGAAAGTTTGATTCAGTAAAGTTTTCATAAGGTGAAAATAAAGATTGAAAGTCCACAGTTGAAAGTCCTCAGAGTTTACATGGAGCGGAAGGGTTTAGACAGTGGAAATCGGCAACTGCATCTGGAGCAGTGTTGATAATATCCAAAGTTTCCCATGTATGATCTGTTTCATTGTAACCTTTCCAATGAACCAAATATTGTAGCTTTCTTTTTACAAAGCATGAGCCCACAATGTAGTCTATTTCAAATTGTTCTTCTCCTTCGTCAATCTCGATTGCATCTGGTCGTGAGACAGGTTGACCAGGTAAAGTTTCTCTGTAAGGTTTGATGCGAGAGATGTTGACTATGGGATGAATGCAAATGGAAGATGGAAGAATCAATTCTACGGCATTTGGAAGAACCCTTTTGATCTGATAAGGGCTGATCCATTTTTGTGTGAGTTTCTTTGCCGTGTAAGGTAGCTTTAATTTATCAGTTGATAACCAGACTTGCTGGCCAATAACGTACTCCAGAGCTTCTGACCTTCTTTTGTCAGCAAACTGCTTCATTCGCTCTTTAGATTCTTTGAGAGCTTGCTCTACTTCTTTGTGTGAACAACCAAATTCTTTCCTGAAATCAGCACCTGGACCTGTCGCTTTCCCTTCAAAACCCATGCGTGGGGTGTAGTTACGTGTGATGGCGAAAGGAATGGAACTGGTGGAGGTGGTGAGAGAATTGTTATGAGAGAATTGGGCCATTTTGATCCAATCTGCCCATGCCTCTTGCTTCTTGGATACGTAAGAGTGGAGATATTGTTCTAGTTCTCTGTTAATACACTCTGTTTGTCCATCAGTTTGAGGGTCGTATGCTGTTGAAATCTTTTGGGAGATAGAAAGAAGTTTGCAAAGTTCTTGTGTGAAGTCCAAAATGAATTGTGGTCCGCAGTCTGAAACTATAGTGGAGGGTAGTCCGTGAATACACCAAATATTGTCTTTAAATAGAATAGCTAAATCCAAAGAGGAAACTGTGTTGTAACAAGGAATGAAGACAACTTCTTTGGAGAAGCAGTCTACGACAATGCAAATAGCTGTGTAGGTGTTGGATTTAGGTAATCCAGTAATGAAATCAACCGAGAGATCTTCCCAAGGTCTAGTAGGTGTAGGTAAAGGAATAGGTTTTCCTGCCGGTGCCTTTGAGGATCACTTTGTTCAGGTGCACACTTGGCAGCTATCTAAATAAGTTTTAACGTCTTTGGTAACTCCAGGCCAAGAGAAATGATGTGTAAGTAAATTAATGGTATGTCCATGTCTGCAGTGTCCTGCAATTGGATGATCATGACATAAAGAAAGAAGTTTGATACATAAAGGTTCAGGTACAAAGATTTTGTTTTTGTCATTTTTGAAAATATTACAGTCAGACATGAAAGAGAAATCTTGAATAGCATCAACACCCAATTTGGATGATTCTTGCCTCAAGGATTCCATAAAAGAAGAAGATAATTGTATGTTATTAATAAAAAGATGAGGAGGAAGTACAGTAATGTTTTCATTATGGTCCTTTACTGTGTCGCCATGGTCTGGTCTACACAATAATGCATCTGCTTGTCTGTTGCTTGATCCAGGTTTATAAATAAAAACATAATTGAACTCTTAAAGAAGTGCATGCCATCATGCTTGTCTTCCTGAAAGAGTTTGTGGCTTTTTCCAGTATTCAAGATTCTTGTGATCTGTCCAGATCTCGAAGTTCTCTCTACCAATGAGGTAATGCCTCCACTCTTCCAAAGCATGGATAACCGCAAGGAGTTCTTTGTTGTAAATAGGATAATTCCACTCAGCAGAGTTGAGTGAATGGGAAATGAAGGTGCATGGTTGCCAAAGTCTGTCATCCAACTTGACAGAAAGAACTGCTCCGGTTGCTATGTCCGAAGTGTCGGTCTCAACTCTCATCTCCTGATCCCAATTAGGGTAGGCTAAAAGAGGAGCCGTCTTGAATTTGTTCTTGAGCATATCAAATGCTTTCTGTTGTTCAGGACCCCAGTGGAAGGGAATGTCTTTTTTGATAAGATCATTCAGGGGTTGGGCAATGTCTGCGAAACCTTCAATAAATCTACAATAATAGTTGCATAGTCCTAGGAATCCTTGAAGTCCTTTGAGTCGAGTAGGAACCGGCCAGTCCATAACTCCTGACACCTTCTTTTCCTGCATCTTGACTCCCTCTTTAGATACTACCATACCCAAAAAGTCCACTTTGTTCTTTGAAAACTGACACTTTTCTGGTTTCACATAAAGGTCATTCTCCTCCAAGCGGCAAAGAACTTCCTTCACAATCTCCTCGTGTTCAGCTTGTGTATGTCCTTTTGTAAATAACATACAGTTGTTGATGTAAATAACCAAAACAGCATACATGTCATTAAATATATTGTTCATCATAGTTTGAAAGGTAGGTGGAGAGTTTGTCATGCCAAAATACATTATGGTAGGTTCATAAGCACCAATAGGGGTTACAAATGCCCCTTTCCATTCATCGCCTTCTTTGATTCTTATGTTGTTGTAACCCCAACAGAGATCAAGGCAGGTGAACATATCAGTGCCTTTGAGCTGATCAATGAGTGTAGGAATGAGAGGCAGTGGGTAAGCATTCTTGATGGTGCCTTCATTTAAATATCTGTAGTCCATAATGAGTTGTTTTTTTCCATCCTTTTTGGGAATAAAGAATACAGGTGTGGTTTGAGGGGATTTTGATGGTCAGATATATCCCTTTTTTAGTTCTTTTTCCACGAATGTGTATACTTCGTCCATTTCTACATTGGAAAGAGGAATAATGCAGCCTTTTTTGGGAATGAAATCTTCCTTGAGATCTATGGCATGGTTCCAAGGTTTTCATTCAGGCATGCATTCGGTTTCATTTTCCAAGAACGCATTTAAGAAGTTGTGGTAAACTTCTGGCACCTTTTCTTTTAGCCCTTCTTCAATAACATGAATGGAAGGTTTCTTGCTACATAAATGAGGAAGTGGGGGGTAGGGTCCACCACCAATGACTCGGCAGTATTCCATACAACGAGGGAAAGCAATAGTTTTAGCGAACCAATCAATGTCTGGATTATGGCGATAAAGCCAATCGTAACCAATAATTAGATGATGGGAACCAAGTCGAGAGATGTAAGTGTCTATAACCTCAAAATGGTCATTAATGCCAATGATTAATTTAACCATGTGGGTAACTTTGCCAATAGCTCCATTAGAGCCATCTGCATTAATAATTGCAATAGGATTAGCAATAGCATACTGTTTAAATCCATGTCATAGTACATAAGATTCATTGATGAAAGTGTGAGATGCCCCCAAATCCAATAGTGCCTGAACAGAGGATTTCTGCCATTGGTCACCATGTTTTCGCATCAACACAGTTCTGATGGAGAATTCACCGCCAAAATGCAATGTGGAAGATCTTTGGGCAATAATAGAAGAATCATTGAGGGATTTATAAATAGGAGAATTTTCAACTTGCTGAACAAGAGAATCAAGCACACTACATTTTAATTCCGGTGCTGCACTCCAAGGAGTTGCCCTTTTGGAATGCAAATTTTTATTGGCAAGAAGAATAGAAGAAATAGTACAAATGGTGAAATCATCCTCCGTGCAATCTACTATACTGTTCTCACTAATAGTGTCCGAAGTAGTAGTATGAATGTCGGCACTAAGCACAGCGGGAGAGAAAGATAAATTGTCTGTTTGTTCGCAGAGACCCTCATCATCTACGAATGTTGTCCTTTTAAAGCCTCCATGGCACGGTGTTTGGCTTCTACTTCAAATTTATCTCTGTAGTAACCCTCTGCTTCTGGAGACATAAAAGAATGCATAGATTGTGTGTTGATAGAGGTTGGGAAAAATTGGGAAGGGGGAGATGGTGGAGTGGGGAGAGGGCATGAATGGAAATGTTGTTGAGCCACATGTGCTAGCTCAGGTAGATACTCGTAGGAACCAGTGTCCCAGTTCCAAATGGCTTGTTGCCGAACCTGAGGTTGGTGTTGTCTGTGGTTGGGGTTCTTGGCACAGTCTGGCCAAATGTGGCCTGCCTGAGAACACCCATAACAGGTGCAAGTTTCCTTTTGTGGAGTCACTTGCTGTGCTCCAATTTCCATGGGTGCTCCTTGGCCTGGTTAAATGCCCGTAGGCATGAAACAATGTTGCTCCTGAGGCGGGCATGACGGTGGCTGATAATAATATTGCCCTTGCAGGCAGGGAGGTGGTTGTGATGATGAAGAGAAGGATGGTCCAGCCCTTGGTGGCCCTCTTTCTACTGCCATTTGCTCAAAGGCTCGACCTAGGTTTCTGTACTTGATGACGAGCTCATCCAAGGTAAAGGTCAAGGCAGGAGCATTTAGCTTTTGCCTTTCATAGATTTTGAAGTCTACTGCCTTTTTCAGTAGCTTCTTGGCAAATTCATCATCTATGTCGGCTTCTCGCCTCAAGACTTCAAATCGTTGTAAAAAGAGGTCAATAGGATGACCTTTTTGTTTAAGAGCCTCTAACTTCTTTAGAGACTCATGGGTGAGGATATCTATTTGGAAGTAGTCCTTGATTTCTTGTTGTAGTTGTGACCAAGATGGCCATGCTGCTTCTCCTAGAAGAGAGCCAGTGGGAACACCAGCTACGTACTCCTTGTCTTCTTTGGAGTCAAGGTACTTTTCCAGTGTGATTTGGGTGAATCCTTCTGCCTTTTTCTCAAAGCATGAGAGAACAGCTACTGCTCTCAGCTTGTCAGATTTCCAAGATTGGGCTGCTACCCAAAGGCAAAGTTGGATCCACCATAATCTGAATCTTGTTCTATCCCCATCCCATTTGTCAGGGTCTGAAATTTTCTTCGTCACTGACGTCCTTTTGGATTCTAAGTTTAGGTCTCGAATCCTAGAGACCAAATCATTGATATCCAATTGGTTCAACATCCTTGTGTTCTTCAGCAAATAAAGCTAAAAAAGAAAAACAAGATCCTTATTGTGCGGTATCTTCCAACCACACTCTGGGGACTCAGCAAACAAAACTACATAAAAAGTATCTCTTCGACCACAGGTAATATCTTCTCCTGCGTAAATTCTGATAACAGGTTCTCTGGTGACCACAGTGACCAGGAACAAAACTACACATAAACTAGAGGTAAAGGTAACTGATGCTCTACCTCTCGAATCACCTCGAGGACTACCAGTGTTCGGGATAAGCTTGGCCTAGGGCTGTACAACGACAGTGGTTCCCTAGTCGCTCTATGCAAACAAGGCATGACCCTTGCACTGGTATTAGCTCAAAGAAGGGACTCAGAAATTACTATCTATCAAGACAAAAGCTTGGGTGTCAAGACCCACATCCTAAAGGTGCGGACGTAAAGAAATAAAAAATGTAGGAAAGCTCCCGAGGGCACTCCTTAACTCTAGAGTCTGGGTAGTGTATTCAGTCTAATCCAAGTGTTGTGGTTTCTCTAGGAGCAACCACTAGCTGGACTCAACTCAGCAGAACACCAGCTGGCAAAGGGACAAGATGGAAAAAATAATAGCCTTGGTCCTTAATCAAGGTTTAGTCTTGAACTGTAGACGCCAAGTTGACACAATGACAAGTGGATTAGACTGAGGTGCTACAATATAATGTACAGGTATATATACTGTTGAGATGTGAGCACAGACCAAGTGCTGTAAATAGTAATGCTAAGTATGGTCAAATGAAAGTACACGAGTGTGAGAAGAAGAAGTTGATGATGGAAAAAAGAAGCATAGCATCGTGAGAGAAGAGCGGAAATTAATAACATGTGCTATGACATCATTGTGATCAGGTGACTTTTCCCATGGTCATGTGCAATGTGTCAAATAATATGAAGTATGATATTGTACAAGTGTTCATAATGAAAAGTTTGAAATATTACATATCATAACATCAAGGGCAACTTCAAATAAATCCAAAACATCAGGAGGGGGCCAAAACCAGCTTACAGAGGCCATGGTCATACTCACAATCCCAATGCTATGGATGTTGATGAGATTACCATCAGTACTGGTGAACATTTTAAATGCATTAAGAAGCACTTATGCTTCATTTTCAAGAAGAAAGGATGTTCTACTAGGAATCATCTGGGTTCTGACAAAAGTGGCAGCCCAATTAATGCCAAGACCAGAGCTGTGGAGACCCAACCCACTATTGGAAGACCATTCTTTGCTGCCACGGACCCACTGGATGAATTCATCAAGGACCTTTCACATGGGCAAAGTAGAGATGACATTTTGAGGACACTGAGGTCCTCATTTGATCCTTTCCTTGATGAAGAAGGAGTCCCTTTAGAGGGACAGGAAGCTGCTATGTGGGATGATGAACATGTCCACGTCCTCAAAACCCAAGAGGATCCCACAGCCATATCTTCAGCTGGTACCCACCCTGATAGAGGAGATACAAGGAAGACACCAATGGGTGTCAGGAGCTCCCAAGCACTAGCACATTTTTAGGAGGAAGGACTGAACCAACATCAGTACCTTCTGTTACAATATCCACTGTATTTATTTCTGCATTGAGATCAAATTCTATTTGTATTCCTCTCTCAATCTGAAAGCAGGATGGCAAAATCATTGGAATGCATGTGCTTTTGGATTCTGGAGCTATGGGCTGCTTCATCAATCAGGAAGCAGTCAGATGTCTGGGCCTACCAATCACCAGACTTCACCAGCCTATTAAGGCATGGAATGCAGATGGTACTGAAAACTGATCAGTATCATAAAGTTCAAGACTACAGTTGTCTTGGACTATGGAGGAATAAAGAAACAGTGGGACCTTTATGTCCTCAGTTGTGGCAAGGATGACATCATCCTCGGAATCCCTTGGTTCTAGTCAATCAACCCAGATGTTCACTGGATGGAGGGGTGTGTAATGATCATGCTGTCCCAATATCAAGACACTGCAGGCACCAACCCTGAGGTCTTGAAACAGCAGTACCTTATAAGGTACTTGGGCAGTGACAATGAAGAACAGATACAGTGAGAACTCCAAAAAGAGTTCAGAAAGTGGACACTGGCCCAATGCACTAGGTTTTTTTGTGCACACAGAGATATACCAGAGTTTGTACTAAGACAAACTATGCTATCCATGGTGATAGCACAACAACAAGACAAAATGACCACCATAATTCCTGCAGCTTTTCAAGATTATGGGGATGTTTTTAACAAGAAAGACACAAAACTGCCCCCCTCTAGAATATATGACCATGCCATTGAGTTAAAGGACTCATTCATACCACAGCATGCCAAGGCCTATCCATTAAACCCTGTGGAACAACAAGCTTGCAAATAGTTTGTCAAAGAACACCTAAAGACCAGAAAGATTACTCCATCAAAGTCCCCCCAAGCCTCCCCTTTCTTCTTTGTTCAAAAGAAAGACAGGAAACTGTGACCCTGCCAGAACTATCAGTATCTGAATAAACATATGATCAAGAATGTGTATCCATTACTCCTCATCTCTGACTTAGTGGACAAACTCAAGGGATCCACTATAGTTCACCAAGTTCAACATCAGATGGAAGTACAACAACGTCTTGATCAAACCTGAAGACCAGTGGAAAGCAGCCTTTCTCACTTCCTTGGGACTTTTCAAACTAGTGGTCATGTTCTTCGGAATGTGCAACTCGCCTGCCACATTCCAGGTGTTTATGAATGACATATTTGGAGATTATATTGCAGAAGGATGGCTTATCATTTATATGGATGATCTCCTTATCCACTTGGCAGATGTGAAGCTACACAAGGAATGAACCTGGATGGTCCTTCAATGCTTTTGGGAACATGAAATGTTCCTCAAACTAGAAAAGTGTACCTTTGCTGCACCTGAGGTGGAATACCTAGGAATGGTTGTCAGCAAAGACAGGGCAAAAATGGACCCAGCCAAGTTAAAAGCTATTGACAAATGGAAGACCCCAGTGGATGTGAAGAACATACAGTCCTTCCTAGGACTCTGTAATTTTTATCACAAATTCATCCCCTCCTTCTCTGCCATCACCCATTCCCTTGTTGATCTCATCTCCAAGACCCAACCATGGCATTGGGATGCCCCTCAGGAAACCACTTTTTGGGCACTTCAATGCACCTTCTCAAAACCCATCCTGGCTTTCCCAGACTTCTCCAAACCATTCACTGTTATGACTGACACCTCCCTCATGGTGTCCAGTGGTGTCTTGATGCAACTTGATTCCAACGGCGACTTGCACCCTTGCAGGTATATCTCTTGAATGTTCTCTCCAGCAGAATGAAATTATGATGTTTTTGACTGTGAACTGCTCGCCATCATACATGCTTTAGAGGAATGGTGCCTATCTACTGGGCTCCTCCCACTCCATCATTGTTCAGATGGACCACAAGAATTTGATGTACTTCAAAGAGCCATGAAAGCTGTCTTGTTGACAGGCACACTTGTTGCTCTTTCTACAGGACTTTGACCTGTCCTATGTTGCTCTCCCAGGTTCTCAAATGGCCCCTGCAGATGCCCTGTCCAGGATGGACAGTGTTGATACTTCTGGCAATAATTCAGATGTCCAGATGCTATCCTCTGATGCATTCAACCACCAACTCTGTGCTATTGATTTAGTACTTGCCAACAAAATCCAGTCATCCTCAGCCACCAATCCCCTTGTGTTGGATGCCCTCCACTGTATGAAGGAAGACACTCCACCTTTTGGCTGCACAGTTGGAGCTGATTGGTCCTATATCAAGGGCTGCCTGTACTTCAAGAACTGCCTCTATGTCCCATCAGACGCCTGTCACAACCTTGTCTCCACTGCCCACTCATCATTCAAGAGGAGCCACAGCAGCCACAGCAGCCACTTTTGCACTGTCACACTCCTCTTCCACAATTACTGGTGGCCAGGCTTTTTCTCTTTTGTCCAGAGATACATTGTAGGGTGTGCTGTTTGCCAGGCATACAAAGTACAAACCCACCCCACCATTCCCCCCCTTGTCCCCCTTGATTTCGCTGCCACCTGTCCCTTCCAACACCTTTCCATGGATCTGATTACCAACCTTCTGCTGGTCTGAGGCTTTGATTCTGTCATGGTTGTGGTCGACCATGGGCTTATGAAGGGGGTAATTTTAGCCCCTTGCTCAAAAACGGTGAATGCAGCCAGCATAGCCTGTTTATTTTTTGAACATGTTCAAGCATTTCAGTGTCCACAACTGACTACTCTCTGATTGAGGCCCACAATTTGCATTGGCCTTCACCAAGGAGCTTGCATTCCTCCTTGGATATGACATATCACTCTCCACTGCATATCATCCCCAAACAGGTGGGGAAACTGAATGATACAACCAAGAGTTGGAGACCTACTTGCACATATACTGTAATGGCATCCCCCAGAAATGGCTCAACCTCTTAACATTTGTGGAATTTGCCCACAGCTCCACAAAACACTCCATTACCCACAAGTCACCATTTACCTTGATGCTCAGATACTCTCCTTGCTCCTACCTGGCGATTGGAAAGACATTCAACCCTGCATTTGAAAACCACCTTTTTGACCTAGATGAAACATGGAAAGAAGTGGAAGCTGCACACACTCTTGCCCAGCAAAAGATGAAAGAACAAAACCTTTCTTGGTTCCAGCAGTGGAAGATAGGAGATAAGGTGTGGCTTGAAAGTCACAATCTGAAACTACAAGTCCCATCTTGGAAGCTATCACCCCACTGAACTGAACCATTTGAGATCTCCACTGTGATCTCCAAAGTCACATATCAGCTAAAGCTTCCACAACAATGGAAGATCCATGACATTTTCCACACCTCGTTATTATTGTCCTATTGGGAAACCCCTGGGCACAGACCAAACTTCCCTCGCCCACTTCTAGAACTCCTAGGAATTGAGGAGGAATACAAGGTGGAGAAGATTATCAATCATTGCAGAATACCCCAAAGAAGGCAGTACCTGATACACTGGCAGGGATACCTGGACTCGGAACAGATGTGGGAACCAGAAGCTCACCTAGGAAACACCAAGGTGGTACTCTCTGAATATAAAAGATGGGTCAGACTCTGAAACCCCTCTCTCTTAAGTACCATCTCCATCATCAGTGTCCTTTCCCTTCATCCACTCCATCCCCCTCTCCATCTGCATCAGCTGACTTCCACCATCTACTTGTTGCCTCCTCTATGTTGGCATTTTTGAAAGACCTCAAACATTGGAGGCACTTGAGTCCCTCCCCTTCTTCGTATGCAACGAAACACTCATCCACCTCATCTGCCAATACCAACTCTATACAACCCTTCGATCTCTTCTCCCCTGGGCCTTTAGGGTCCAGACAAGTACCACTTCTGTCTTGGGCCCCAGCCTCCTCAATGGAAGAGACTCCCCTACTCCCATCCTAGCCATCAAGCAAACTGTGCTTGAATTCAGGAATAACACCCTGGACCACCTGCACATTGCAGGAATCAACCTCTGCATCTCCCTCATTCCCCTTAGAGAACTATCCATTGTTTTCAATCCCATCGTCTTCACCTTCCCCCAGGCTGAGCGAGAGCAATACTATGACAACTCCCCTGACTCTGCCATCTTTGAGCACTCTCCCAGATTTGATCCTTCCTCCCCAACTGACACTCTTGTTGGGTCAGGAGACCTCAGCCCCTGACTCAGTGATGGAGGACCTCTTTAGGAATGTCATGGAACCATCCTCCTATCTCCCAAAGAGACCCCTCTCCCCTCCTCCTCCCTACCCAAAGACCATCCCACCTGACCCATCCATGCCCCTTATACCCACCTCAGGAATGCCTATCATCTCCTTTTCTCAGAAGACCTTCCATCATGGCCCCCATGCTCTCTTTCCCCCCCATTGGAAGAACCTACAGCTGTCTGCCCACCCCTCCACATCTATATTCCTAGCAGGACCAATAACCAGTTGAGAAGCACTGGATTGGATCCCAATCACCCAGCTCCAACCATGGATAGTGACTCCCAGCCTGATGTGGGCTCCATACCCCATGTATCCACTCCCTACCCCAATGGTCCTACTATATCTGTGGAATGCTTGGAGCACACCCAGTGCTTCCAATGCAAACAACTTGGGCATATTTGGCAGGACTGTCCCTGGTACTGGTGCTGCTTTTGCCTCATTGCCGCCCCCAGACATATCCAATCCACTGCTGTACCAACTGCTATGCCCATGCCCACATCTGGTCTCAATGCCCCCATAACCT
>JBBPQP010000541.1:0-22675 GCA_038092555.1 Boletus subgraveolens
AGGACCGTGTGGGAGGGAGGGGTGCCTGGCTTCTGAGGGGTGGTAGGACGTGCCTTGGTCAGGACGCGAGGGCGAGAATGCTCTGAATTTGCATCGCCTCTGGCGGCAGCAGATAGCGGGCGCTCTACCGCCATACGCACTAGGCTGTTCTTGCTCGACTTGCGGGCCAGAGGTGGGAGCTCAGTTGGATGGAAGGTCGGACTGGCGCCTAGACCCTCCTGCAAATGTGCCTCAACCTGAGAGAAACCTCGGAATGCGGAGCTGTTGTGCCGTTGGAGAGGGGGAGCCTCAATAGACGCGTATTCGACGGGAGGAGAAGGATAGGGATTATGGACATGCGTGATTCCGTTCAGAGACGTCTTGCGGACTAGACCAGTGGGTTGTGGCGTAGCTGGCGTGGTAGCAAAAATCAGCGGTCCTCTACGCAACGGACCTGCCGAGTCTGCGTTTCCTGAGCGGAGCATGTCGTACAACATTGGAGGTCGTGCGTGAGAGTCTGCGTGTGAAGTCTGTCGCGCGGGTGTTCGGACGCGCTCAGGGTAGCTAGTAGGTGGGGCAGACGGGGCTGTGGAGGGTCGATGAACTCGAGGGGTAACGTTGGAGGACGTGAACGGAGGTGATGTATGCGAAGCGACGGCTGATGGGTTGTAGCCGATGGATGAACCACGTCCAACGACGGAGCCATTAGCTGCAAAAGCCTGTTGGTTTATAACACGTTAGCTCGAAAAATATCATGTAACGTTCCAGATCGATTACGGACGGGATGTGAATTGCTCAAAGGTGAGCCGACGGGATCTAAGCGCCTGACTCGGTCTGTGCTGACGTCAATTACCTAATACAAAGGAAGGTCAATGCGAGTCGAAGCAAAGACATGTAAACAAGAGCGCGCGATAGACGTCAACGGATCGTAGCTTGTACGCAGCAAGGACGCCACTATCGACTATCGGGTAGTGCATAGAGCGCCGGGATGATAATTACCGAGCTCCACTATCGCACTAGCGACGCCGGACGCAGTGAACCCGGAGATGGTCGTATGAAAAACTGCGGAATACCAAATGTAACTGCAAAAGGGGGGGCGGACTCACCTCGGCAGCAGGGGGGGCTGAGCTAGCTGACGTAGAGGTGCCATATGATCTGTTGGTTCTCCGGGTGGCATCGGTGTGGTGACTAGTAGAAGAAAGGCTGGAACTCGATCCAGGCTTCTGTGGCAATACGTGATATTGGTGGGGATAGGACGAGGGGGGATGTTGTATGACCGTTTTCGGGTCTTGGGAAGGAGGTGCTGGAGAAGTGTGATGCCGTACGGGTGGGGGATATGAACGAGATTGATTGACGACTGAGGTCACGTTGGCTGCAGATAAGGATTCTTCGAAGTCGAAGTTAGATGCAGGGGTCATTTGTCCGCGAAGCACGGGGGGAGGGCTGGAGGGGCGGGTGAATGACGAAGAGGAGGGTCTTGGTTTATGTGTGGGAGGTTGGTTGCCAAGGGCGTCGCTTTTCGGATGGGCGAGTTGCGGGGCGACATGGGCCTGTCGGGTGGAGATCTTTCGCGGACTTGGTGCCGTGGCAACCGGGCTCGGACGAGAAAGTGGCATTTCAGAGACGTTCGGTGCATCAACAGAAGCGTAGACAGCTAGATAGACATATAGAAGTCAGATGGCATCCTATGAAGTGGTCGAATGAACGGACCCGGCAATCGAGCTGGCGGGACGGACGGAAGTATATTTGTGGTATCGCGGACAGGCTGTGGCGGGGCAGGGTTCTTGGATGATGGATGGGAATCCAAGCGGCGAGGTGCACTAGAGGGGTTTGTGTATGCCTTCCACGGGTCCCAGGCATCGTCGAGGGCTAAAAAGTCGGGGGGCGGGGAGGGGAGGGCGACGACGGGCGGGGACGCGGCGGGAGGGAGGGAATGGGGTGCACGTGGGTTCGGGTCGGGATCTGCGAGGGACAATGAGAGAAGGAGGGGTGGAAGGGAAGGAGGGGCATCGGAGGAATGTCTGTCAGCGGTGTCGGTCTGCTTTGTGTTGGTGGTGACCTTTCTGGATGACTTGCGGAGGAAGCTGGGCATTGCGGGGATGCTGGAGGGAAAAAGGGGGAGGGAAGGGAAGGGAAGGAAAGTGAGTTGAATTAAAAGAATGGGTTTAACATTTGGTCAGAGGTCGCCGCTGATGGCAGAGTGAGGAGGATAATGAACCCATTCCGACCGTTGTCCCTGCACACAATCTACCCGCGGCGATCTTCAATTAACATGTCTTTTTATGGTACATTCACGGCATCACTCGCCCTCTTGTCCCTCGAAACATTCCGTAGCAACGTGTCCTATTCGTGTCTGGCATGGCCCACAGCATCTGAATGTGATCCAATATACCTGGCGGGTACACTACCCTTATTTCCGCCCTGTAGACACCACGCTGTTGTCGCACCCATCGTTCCGTATCAGCGACGCGCCATATGCACATGTTCGCCAACCCGAACCAACACCCGTCCTATACCCATCCGGCCATCTCAAGGTTACCGACCGCCTACCCCGGAATGGTTCGGCTTATTCCCACTCTATGGCATCCGCTAGTCCATCCAGGGAACGCCTTTCCATTTCCTCGCTTCAAGATCCGAACTACGTATCTTATCATATCCGTCGAGACTGATGGGCCTACTGCCGACGCCTCTTTGCCTGTTTATCAAGTCCGATCACCTCAGCCTTACGAACATTCACCCGTTCTCTCATTCGTGCCAATCAGTCGACCGCGCAGTGGCGTTACACTCACTGCTTCTTGTTCACCCGATTTCTGCCGCGATTGACTCAACGACAATCTGATCTACGTGCCACTGCGATCAATCTCTTTTTTCGTCCCCTCGAGCGTGTTCCAAATGACAGATAGGAGTGCCATAACCAGATCTCCACTCTGCCCCGCATTAATGTGCTCAATATCTCACATGTCCCCTCTTCGCGATCCATCGCGACCTCATCTCTTCGGCCCATCACGCATCATCGCCATTTGGCAGTGTTCTTACCCAGGATTACCATATCAATCATACAGCGTACACAGTTAATATTCCCCTTCATCACTCCACCCATCTTCGCGAACCCACTTACGACAATGAAAGGCCCCCATCGACCGAAAGCTATAACATCTATTGGATCACGTGTACATCCCGCAACGGGCTGCGTACTCACGCTCTGGCCTGCAACCCGCCATCAGTTCATGTTCCCCTCCCAACGTCATTATCCATTCTCACCAGTAATGTAGTGCGCCTCCTTGGAGACGAGGTAAGACACCACACTCGCTACGTCCTCCGCCTTGCCAAGGTAACCCATCGCACACTTGTCCGCCACCTTGACAGCCCCCGTGTTTCTACGTCAACGCTCGACTCTCCAAAACACCCATTAGGACGTACAGTCTGGTAGTAGTCGCTCCCGTAAAACTTGGCACTCCCTTCACGTCGCTCATTCGCTACCTTGATACTTTCCACTGCGCATGTCCCATCAGCCAATCTCATCAAAGACATCTACATTAAACTCAACTTACGCATTGCCGTCATCATAGCTCCAGGCGCATATGAATTGACAGTAATCCCATGCCGTCCCAACTCGAGGGCTTTTAGAATGCGACAACAATGCGGACAGGGGAATATACAATATCTCGTCAACCATCATATGCAACATCACGGCGGTGATACAGCGAGCATAAAAAGCAAGGAACAGAAAAGACAAAAGCACCGGGACAGCCCCTTGTCGCGAGCGACTTACCTGCGCACTGGACGATTCCGCGCACCGCAAACTTGGCCGAACAGTATGCGATCTGGTTGACATATCCTGTGTAGTGCGTCCGATCAACGCCAGCTTCTATCCGCCATCAAGACTGCGCACGATACATACCGATCTTGCCGGCGACGGAGGAAGCACCAACGAGTCGACCTCCGCGTCCCTGCGCGACCATCTGCTGGGCGGCGTACTTGAAACAGAGAAACGTCCCCTTGACGCTAACCGCAAAGTTGGCATTCCAGTTATCCAAATCGGCTGTCGACCATGACCATCGTCGTCATCGCACATGCTTGGTCATGCAACGAGTCTACGTACTTTCCAACAAGGTGCCCACATGACAGACCCCTGCATTCGCGATCATCTAACCCCCACACATCACCCCAAGGAAGAGCGGGAGGGAGCAAAGAATGTTAAAACGGTACACATTCATCGAGGACTGATCGACATCAATTCTCAATCATCATCAAGAAAAACGCACCACGTCCAATCCACCCAGCTCTCGGACGACATCGTCGACCATCGCCTTGACCTGCCCCTCGTCCGTCACATCTGCAACCATCGCCATCGTTCGTCGTCCCTTGGCCACGATCTCCGCGCGGACGGTCTCGAGGTTGGCTTTATTGGACTGGATGTCATTGATAGCGACGTCGAACTCATCGTCGGCGAGTCGTAAGCTGATGGCACGACCAATGCCTTGTGCAGCACCTGTCACGATCGCGATACCCAAGGAACTCATTTGGTGTCAGTTGTGGATTGGAGATTTGAAGAAGAGGATGGATAGCCTGAGAGAGGTATAGTACGATCAGTCCTAGATAGCATCACAATCCGTCCTTGCAGGTAGGTCAGCTGGCACGGAACGGTTTGTCTTGTTCCGCGGCCAGAGCATTTGACTGACACGTAAAAATATGGCACCTAAATTTCGCCATACAACATGCAAGTACCAGCACGGACCGAACAAGTCGTTTTACCCATTTGGCAAGACCTTTTTCCCCACCCAATCAACAACTGCAGCGCTCTGACAACAAAGACGCGTTTCGAAAACACGTCAACCTTTACGCGACAACGCCTAGTTTTTCCACAAAAGCAATTGAAAGGTCTCACCCTTGTCTAAGCTAAACGTTTTCACTTTAACCGAGCCTAGTTACATAAGTAACACAACTGAAAAAACCTTGAGTTACGACAAAGACTCAAAAAGTTCTGCCGTCAAACGGACCCTGGACCTGTTGTCTATACTGGGAACAAGGGGAAGCGAAGAAACAAAAAAAAACAATAAAAGGATTAAAAATTCGGATTCGGTTAGAGCGGGAGAAAGCGCAGCAATGTGCCTCCCGAATTCGGACTGTGAGGTTTTTTTTGTCCTTGTCTTGCTCTTGTGAGCCTGCATTGAAAACGCGTCGACTGTCAGTTTGAAAGAGGAGGACTGGTCACTCGAGTGGTCACCCGAGGGGATTTAGAAGGCGAATGCAAAGAGACACTTCATCCGACGCCAAAGAAAAGGAACGACACCGCTTGCGCTGTCTTACCTCGTCACTGTTGTTTCCGCTTTTCGTCCCAAGTGACACGTTCGCGAGAGCGTCCTAGTGCTGGGAAAGTAGCCACTGCATACGTTCGCGTCATGTACCACGACGGGATCAACATTCCATCATCAATTCCCATCACTACCTTGGAAATGGGTTCTTTGCGCCATCGTTTATGTATTTTTAACGCCCTATGGACTTCCCAAGGTATGGAACCTGAACCTGTATATATACATACGTCGAACAAAAAGTATCGATTAACCGATCAGTGTTAGGACAACGTTTTCGGAACTGAACACGGCAGGCAGCCCGGCCAAGACAAAAAGGAAAATGCTGTACATACATGCATGATGGGCATGTACATCTGACCGGGCGCCCCGCCCATACTGATTCCATCGTTGCCGTCAGTGCGCGAGAAAAAAAGAGCAGGAAATATACTATGTACATATATGTATGTGGCGTACAAGGCTGATTCAGTGACCAGTGACATCATGATTCGGATACTACCATCATGGACGGCACAATCCATGCCGAGTCGTGACTCATGAGTTGATTAATGATTCGTCAATGGGGTCAAGCATCGAGGCAAGCTGGATGGCAAACTTGTTCGTCGTGTGTGTGACGTTACCAGGACGTGATGCCACTTTGGTTCCACGTTGCCCACTGAGTTGAAGTGGCAGTTGTCCATTGGACCAGCTGACGTACCTTGATAATCGATAAGAAGAGGTACCGATGATCGACGATCCTTGCCTCATGCCCCTATGCCACCAGACCATCCGCTGGGTGGCGCACACGCCTGTAGCACAAGAATGTCGGAGGTTGACAGCGAGAGGAACGTGTAAATGGCTTTTCTTTGGTTTGAAGTGTCAGCGCGATGTCAGTGTCAATGTCATAACACGATCCAATATGCGCCTCTGCCTACCTCTGCCTCTACCCCTTGAAGTGCCCCATAGGCGGGGAGGTAGGGAACACTTACCCTCAGCAATCGATGCCATTCAAAATATCCCCGCATCCACCACCACCTACAGTATATAGTATGAGGTAGTACAGTATGTGGCGGTTGCCAGTGCGCCACCATGTCGAGCCCGGACCGCTTGGTCTCGGCATCGCAGCGCAATGACACCTGCGGCCAAACTACAAGCTGAAAATAACAAGCTTTTTTAAAAAAAGATCGATAAACGCCTCACCACGTGTTAGTCTTCCTATCCGTCTCGACCCCGGAGCACTGACATCTCAGAGGATGTCGGTCGCCCTGTCATCATTGTCGTTGGAAACTGTGACAATATTTTGCTTACCAATTTCTGCTTTTCGCTCCGGCTTTTACTTTCCGAGATGGCGTTTGCTTCCGCTTAAAAAGAAACTCCCTGATCATGTCGCGACTTGCGATTCGATCTCACTTGCGAAGACCGGCAAGTTGGGCCGCTTTGGCTGCGCCGGGCATGTTGCGGGGTGTGACCGTCGAACTTGTCCCGAACAAGTCGGTAAGTACGCAAATCGTATGGTCGACATCGTAACTTGAATAGCCACAGCGATGATCGCTGCCTCTGTGCCGTTATCTTGTGATCCGGACGTCGAACATGCTGATGACATGAACATGGAGCTATATAAACTGACGATGGTTTCAAACGACAACGGTGAGGGTGGGTGGTGGGGTGGTCGTGGTCATGGTCGTACTTAGAAAAGCAAGTCGACTTTGGAGACGGGGGCGAACGTGCGGATCCGTTCAAGAGTCCGAGGAGTCCCAGGGCCTCAAGAAGCCACTTTAACTTTAACGGGTTCCCATTGACGAATTAATCGGGATCTCTCTCGCGCTCCACCTTCTCTTCCTCCACCACCTCGGTCAAGGTCGTCGGGTTCGGACGGATATAGCCTCGAAATCACCGCTCGGAAGAGAGAGTGAGAGATCATAAAAAAATTACCCGGACGGCGCCTCGGACGCAACGAACAAAAAACGCTCCAGCTGTGGCCCTTGGGAGGGATCCTCGACAGGTTACGTTGTACAGTGAGCTTAGCATGCGCCGCGTGATCATCGATGTACTCACCCCAGCTTCTCTTTGTGTTCGACGGTCCGCGGGGGTACCGAATGCGTACAATGCTCCACCCGAGCAGAGTCGGAGTAGCCTGTTCAGTCTCAGTTCCTTGTCCGACCAGGGTCCATTGATCGTACTGATTGCGCTGATGGTAGAAGATGGTTCTACCGAGGATTCAGCTCATGTGCATATCCGGCTCACGCAATAAAACTGATGCGGCCGTACGTCACGGAGGGATTCGGGAAGCGAAAAAGTTAAAATTTGGGTCGTACTTTACGCTTATGCGGTAGGCAGTGTCGCAAAAGCAGGTTTGGAACCCGATGTTTGAGTCGTGCGCGGGCGTCCACGTCCGAGGCCCTTTCAGGCTGTGTTTACGCCGCGAAGTTCTTGCTGACGTGCTGTAAATCGAAGTTATGCAGTGCCAAAGTCTGGCCACTGGCACTCAGACATCGGGTGGGGCCTCAACCGCGTTTGAAACTCGAAGCACGGACGACGGAGATGCTCCTTGACGAGGGTCTCGGTGGAGCGGTTCTACAGTATAGGGGCTGCCATGAGAGCCGAAAGGGAAAAGGGGTGTTACGATTGCACAGCCACGAACGATCATTATGGTTACATTTCCAAAGCGATAGGCTTTTTACTTGCACCATTTCCCGCCTTCTAAGTTCGTCCACAGACTTGTGCTCCCATTCGCGACTCGGATGCGTCACAAATTGATACGGTATCATGTCTAATTTCCTACAGGACGTATGTAGCGCGTGCAACCTTGTCTCGTCCCGTGGAACATTCTGACGACCGCGCTCCCGCACCGAGCATTGGCCCACTTTGAATTCCGGATAGCTATCAACAAGAGGGACTGGGGCTCGAGATCGGAGACGTCGCCGTCCTCATTTCAGAGCAAGTTAGCTTTCATGTGTTCTTCTGCATCACACGGTAGGCTATTATCAGTCCCTTTGGTGACCTGGACGGAACTAGGCTCGCAGGTGTGCTCGACCTCCAGCCGTCACGAAACCTTCCTTGACTGCCCGTGCATAACAGGCTGAACGGGTTGATCATCCACTCAGTCTTTTGCCGCCGTGCCGGAATGAAGGGACGACGCTCATGCTCCCACCCCACAAGGTGCTGAACGCCACTGGTTCACAGAGTAATTACCGCTCTGACATACCGTCATTCACAACGCTGGTAGCGGTTGCTCGAGAAAAAGCTCTATGACGACATCCTCAAGGAGCACTCTACCTCATTACCGGGTTCCATAATACACGTTTATGGTTGGTCGCATCAATCGGGAGCCCCAGATCATTTACGGTGCTGCCTGATGCAAGGTGGTTACAGCCGACTAACTTAGGGAAGCCTCATTTTATGAGATCACTCTACCTGGGAGATTACTCGTTCTTTGGAATAACGTATTGGACCCCGAGACCCAATCGGAACCCCGAACCAGAGCGTGTTCATAACCAGCTGGATTCTGGGTTGCAATCCACTTTACACCCGAAACGAGTCACAGTCGAGGTTGGTCATTCGAAGCATACATGGTCCAGAAGACTTGTTGGATTTGGAGCTGGTTTGCTAAATGTGTTTCTAGGGCCCATCTGCGATACATTCCCCGGAAATCACCATACAAGTGAAACGTAAAAAGTAAAAGGGTTTGAATATCTAAATAAGTCATCAGTTACCAAGGGCACGAGATATATGTAAACTTATCAAGCAACATGAGCGTGTTAATGAGCAGTACTGGTAAGTACTCTGCACTTAGTAGGTCAGAAAAGTCCCGCTGAGGACCAGAAATTGACCCATGCATGGGCGTCCACATCCCTAACAGGTTGCATGCGCGCTACGGTCTTGCTGACGCGTTGCGCCTTTGCAGTACTAAAGTCGATCATACCGCCTGCCTCCCCCACCTGAAGTGACTCCTTGAGGTGGGTCTCAGTTTGGGTCAGTTCTTCATGCCTCGCCATTGCTCGGAAAAATTCGAGCAATTTGATCGCAGGCTGGAAAAGGAACATCAACTCCCATATGAACGATACACCCTGTGAGAAACACTCACAATATCGGCGAGGTCCTCTGGCGTCGCGCTGTCTGCTCTTTTCTCCAGCAGGATGACCCAGTCTACGAATGGAACCATCGTCAAATGCTCGCCGGTCAGCCAGGCTGGTTTGTGCTTCAACACAGCATCTCGGATGGACGACATGATCTCGATCCAGGGTGGGCGCTGCGGGTTGACAATGTTAAGCACTTGGGGCACGTCCTCTGCGAATGCAACGTCCAGGACAGCCGCTGCCACGTCCTCGGCACGCATCCAAGAAACCACCTAGTCGTCATAATATTCTCAACCTCGACATCGATGGACTGACAGGTCGTATCACTTACCCCACGGGAACTAGGGAAGGCTCCGAGAGCGATGCTTGACTTGACAATGATTGGAACCCAATCCGTCGTTGCCCACGATCCGTTGGGTCCACCAGCGATCTGGCCAATGCGCAACGACGTCGCGCGCAGACCGCTCTTGACGATGATCTAGCGCAAGTAGGGTTGTAGCCATGTCTCTGTCGGGGAGATAATGGTTACGCACCCGTTCGCATACATACTTGGACTCCCCATACCCCGCCCCAACGGCCAGGGACGGATCAAACTGGACTTCTTCCGGGAATGCGCCTCTTTCGCGGTCCCAGGATTGCGCAGAGCCGACAGAAGACGTGAACACGAACCGAAGTGAGTTACTATAATATGAGTCCAGAGCAAGATCCACCAAGTTTCGGGTTGCTCTGACGTTGGGTTCGAATGAGGCAAGGGACAAGTTGAAGTCAAGGCGCCATGCGTTGTGAATGATCGTCGTTATCGCGCTTCGGAGCTAATCATAGTTTTTCAGTGTCTTGAGTGCAAGAAGAAAGCGACAAGTGTCTAGTACCTCCTCATATAGAGCGGGCGACAAGCCACAATTGTCTTGAGAAGCGTCGGCCTCGACATACACAAGTTTGTCTGATTTCAAAAGATCGACCGAAAGTCCCTTGTCAATAAATGCCAACTTCTGGCGCTGCGCACTCGAGATAGACGATGGGCGGTTGAAGGCATATATCCTGTCCACTGCCGGATTTTCAATGAGTTGTGCAAGGAGGAAGGATCCGAGTCCACCAGTGGATCCAGTGAGTAATACAACTGCTCGAGTAGGGCATGTCCCGTTCTGCGGTGTACCATTCACCGGTACAGCGGGTCGAGGTAGCCCACTAGAATACCTCTCAATCGTAGCGCTGATTGCTGCGATATGTTGCTGCTTTGGGTCCAGATCCTGTGATGTTCCACTTTCATCGACAAGGCTGGCAATGCGTGCTGCGAGAAGTTCGATAGTTGGATTCTCAAATATGATATTGGGCGGGATGCGCGAAATTGCGTTGCGCGTCCTGGGGTCCGGTGACGTCCGTAACGCATTGACGACCTGGTTTCTCAAATGCGTGACACTCAAGCTGCGGAAATGGGGTAAGACTGAAACATGTCTCCCTATCTCGGAAGCTCACCTGTCGAAACCCTGAGCGAAGAGGTCGGTGCTAGGATTCATGCTACGCCCACGAGTTATGGAGTTTGCAATTTCCGTCAACCAACCTTGTAAGATCGTCGCGGTCCAAACCGACGGCCCTGCAAATCTGTTGGACTGGGAAGGGGTTTCTACTGCGTCGTATCTTTTTGAAAGAGTAAACTCAGTATGTCGATGGAACGTAGAGGCAAAGCACATACAACGCATCAATCTCAACTCCATAGGCCTTGATCATGGCCTTCTTCTGGATACTCCCCTTAGGAGTCCTCAACATCGGTTTCTCGGGAGTTGCAATCAGAATCATTTCCTTGAATATCCTACTGAATGCCGGTGCAGTGCTGTTTGCTTCTTCAACGAGGGGCCTTTGATATTATGATCAGCAAATTCGATGATATTCATCCCACAAGAGCAGTCCCGAAACGTACCAGATCTTGTTCCTAAACTCAGCGACGGCATTGTCGTCTCGAATATCGACAGCATGCCCAGGCCGAGGTTCGACTATGATCCCAACTTGATTTCGCTCTCGTCCAAACATTATTACGCCCTGAACCACGGGACTAGAACTGATGATGCCCTCCATTGGAGCAGGCACAGCTTTCTCTCCGGAGGCAAGAATAATGACATCGTCTGCTCTGCCGACGCTATCACAAAGTTTAGTCTTCCCATCATCAATCATGCAAAATACTCACATCTTCCACAGGTTCTTCGTAGGATGCTTGACGAATAGATCGGATGTCCCATACCCCTTCACGTCAGGAAGATTCTCGAGAGCCACTGGACGTTTTTCAGAGGACTATAGTTGCCATGAAATAACAAAGTGAAGAACGCAGGGAAAACGTACTAATACTTGGCATTCGTAGGTGTCATCCCCGTAGGGAACCCATCTGACCTTGACGTCATCAGAGAAGCGCAACCAATTCCAATCACCGTCTTGGAGTTCCGCTTTCAGTCGAAGGTGTGTGGGATTACCGAACTCCGTGCCTCCGTAACCTGTGGATACCACTACGCCAGCGGCACATAAATCATCCCCGACCTTTGGCGCTAAAGGACCCCCACCACATAACTGGAGTGGGTGTAACCATGCACAGGTCGAATAGATACATGGGGATGCAACTTACAACCAAGTCCAACTTCTTGAGTTCCTCTACGTTCTCCTTGCAGACCGCCCACTGTTCCAAAAACGTCGGGACCGTTATCAGTGCCTTGCATTCAGTCCACCGGACGCAGTCGAGCATATTGTCAGTTGTTGGTATGACGGGGGCGGCGTGGGGATCGGCCACCGCGTGTGGTGGGTATACAACGGCAACCACGAGACAAGCAATTGGAAGATACACTTGAACTGTTGTACCGTAAGCATGGAAAGCGGGTAGTGACATGACACCGATTCGACTGGAGAGAGGAAGGTTCTTGAAAGATTGTATCATAGCTAGATATCCATAGAGGTATTAATGACAATGAAACGATGATAATCAACAATGACTGACAACTCGTCATGATAGATATCTGAACTTTGTAACTGTGCGGGATTGGCTTAGGGAATCCGGTGCTACCCGAGGAGTGGAGGTACATCGCAGGGCTGTCCGAGTCAGGAGGTGATGCACGCGCGGGATATGGCACAAAGGGGTCTGCTTCGACTTCGTTCCCGAGTTTCGGGAAGGCATACGACAGCGTTGGCAATTCATCGACCACCAATTCGCAACCTACGATCTCCTCACGAATGTTTTCAATCAAGCCGTTGTGTGCATGGTTCAACGTCAATATTCGCGAACAGTTCGTCTTCTTCATCATATCAGCTACGGCAGCAGCAGAGTTTCGGTGCGACACCAAGAATGGCTGGTATGCAACTTGCGTGAGAAGCCTCCCTGATTCACGTCATGCTGGTACACTCACCACTGAACCAGCAATGATCATTCCAGCAACAACGGCGTGGAAGAGGATGGTGTCGCAGTTAGCAATAAGCACGACAACTTGGCCATCATCACCGACACGTCCAGAACGAAGAGCGTGTGCAATCCTGTGCGCAGCGCGACCAAATTCGAGGAAGGTTATCTCGGTGACGTGATGACCTGACGCCTGATCGTCGGCATATACAAACATAGGTAACGTCGGGTTGTTCTCCATATGGAAGTTGACCAGATCATTGAAAAGCAGCGAGCAGTCCAGCGGAGGCAGCACTGGGACAGACGGCATGACTGTGTAGTATCACGATGAAACACGGGCGCGATTGAGATAAGGGTGGCCATCCTGCACGACCATTTATGTTAGTGCGGGCCAGATGACGTTATCCTGTCAGTGAGGTCTCTGTGGGAGCACGATTGCGAGTTGTACCTGTGCTACTAGGGTTTGGCACGGGTATACCCTGGGTGGAATCGGGAGTCATACCCGCACCCACACCCGGCGAAAAATCGTACCCGCCATGGCGGGTGCTGGATTTCGGACAGGTAGGCCAAAATTGACCGGTACCCGTACCCGGCGCGGGTATAGGCAGTCCGACTAAACCTGCAGGGGTGCGCAGGAAATTAATTAAATTAATTCGCGCGGGTAGGGTACTCATTGGACCAGAGTTGCAAAACTGTGTCTAGCTCATCCAACATCACAGTTTTCAGCCTGAGCTGGTGGTTCTAGGACAAGCTATGATGGGTTAATCTCCTCGCATTTAAAAAAAAAGATAAAATGTGTCTTCGTCCCCCAGCATCTCATTCATACCTTGTGGTCAGGTATATTCAGTTACGAGTGTCAGGGCAATATATAGATCACAGCAAAAAAAAAATCCAAAAAAATCCTAGGGATACTCTACACCGTTGCCCAACTGCTCGTCATGTTTTTAAGGTGATTATGATGGCTGCGACGGAGCGCGCAACCCCTGAAGTCCATTGTGCATGAAACGTGATCACATCACTGAGCGGACTCGGTGGAGTGCGTTTACAGCACCAACGGCAACGGTGGCAATGCATGGCGGACTCACGAAAAAATCGAGCCATGTCTAATACGACAGCCCTTTGGCACGTCAGAGATTGATTTAACAACGTGACACAGTGTGACACTCCACTCGCATGCGGATGAAATTTTGCAACTCCCTGTCCATTTCACCATCTGCACTGGCATGTCTCTGGCAACTTCAAGATGTTGTTTCTAGTGTGTTATTTGTTGTATCCCTGCCTTTGACACATTTTTCTACAATTCTATGTATTTTTTATTTTTATATTGATGACGAGTATCTATGTAGTTGCAACTGATGTTCACCTTTTGCAACTCTGGTCCAATGATAGTATACCCGTACGCTACAGTAGTAGGCTGCACGTTCTGCTAGAATGGACATGGCGAGTACTTATCTTCTACGTCTGCAAACTTTTCTAGCCACCTATCAAGCAATCCGATAAACCCTCTGTGGCTAACCTTGGTATGCCCCAAACTTAGCCCAGTGGAGCTGCTCGAGCGCCGGCTGTCGATGAACATCCACCAACATTTCGCCAAAAATATCAGGATAGCACGTTGTAGCTCCTGTCCCGGCCAGTTATTGGCCATGCACTCTTTCACCTCGGCACTCCGAATGAGCTTACGAGCCCCGTCCTCTGCGTTGAGACCTCCATCCTTGAACGAAGCGACAATATGCATGTCTCCCTCCGCCCAATAGGTGTAGGTCTGCGGCCAGTGCCTCATGTGTGCAAGATACCCAGTTCCCAGGGAATGCACAAATCCTTGTGCATCTGCGGCCCGCAACGTCTCCTTTGAGAGTGGGCCCGCATAACTAAAAAAGAAAAGTAGGAGGACATAGAGAAATGACTCTATGTCATCGCAGTACGTATGCTTCCCGCCACGAAGAACATTGAAGGACATATACAGCATCGTACCCTTGTAGTAGCAAGAACATACATAAGATGCAGCAGTGACAGGCGTGTCCAAAAAATACGCACTGTGCGGAGGGCTCCCAATGGCTTCGATTCATTGAATGGTATCGGAGAGGAGGATTTTATAAAGCTCTCGATGTCATCTGTGATTGAGCGTCTTGTAACCTGGGCAGGCTTGTCATCTGGATCCTGTAGCGTGGCCATGTCAAAATCTATCAGGTACCCTCTTTCTTCTCCGGGGCGCCTTGCAAGCACAATGTTGTTCTCGCTAATGTCGCGGTGTAGAATACCAATCTTCGTAAGATATTCGTGGCCTTATAGTCCGTGAGTGAAACTCTACGCGCAGTGGGTGGACGAAACATACCAAGCAATGCGCCGCGTAGCCCTCTCACGAAATCATGAACACCCCAGAAATATTTCACTGGCCGTTTGAGCTCAGAGACACTAATAGTCAGCACTCGATTTTCGACAGGAAATCCGGACAACTCTTCGTGGCGGAACCCTCTAATCGCTTCCAGAGTCGTGCACGTTGCTCCTTTCCTCGAGGCTTTGAAGGTCCTAAATAAATGTTCAATGAGTCACTCAAGCGCAAGAAGTGGAACAGACATACTTGACAGGCACGACGACATTAGGATGTGGCTTGTTGTTCTTCAATTTATCCAAGACTTCGTTGTGCTCTCCTTCGCATTCTAGATCTTGCCAAGACATCTTCAGAGCGAGGAGCCATGATTCGTCGAGGTCGAATACGCAGAATACTGTCGTCCCTCGCCCACGAATGGAGCTGGATGTAAACAGTATTCCCTTACACGAGTACCCATACACTAGGATGGGTACAAACTCCATCTGGTTCACGTGCGCGACCTTTAGCCGCTTTGACGGGCTAGACTGCTCCTCGTCACAGACGGAGTGATCTACTCGGTCGTAGCTCCTCTTGAAAGTGGAGAAAGTGGACGGAGCGGTAACACCAGTCCCAAGATCAGAAAGGTGGGAGCTATTGTGTGCATGAGATGGTCCTCGCAAGCTCGAAGGTGGAGGTTGGTTGGTTTTCGGTGTGGAAGACGATGTGGCGGTGCTTTCGAAACGGGAAGCGATGGCAGTGGCGAGTTTTGGATCAGCTGCCCTCCAAGAAACCTCTTTCTTGCCGAGCACCACGTCTGGGTTTTGCCCCAAATCCTCTCCCTGTGCTAACGCAAGACCCAGCAAAATTCGAATGAACTCGATGCAGCCACGACCACTAGACAGGGTCAGCTCGAGCCGTTCTGTACTGCTACCTTCTCCACGCAGAAGAACTGCCCGCCCGCCCGTTCGTCACCGTCATTGCTGTTACGAAATGTACCCATGGTTGTGCCCGCCTGATACCTCTTGCATATCGATGGACCTGTGCGAGGGCCGACCTGAAGTCAACACTCTTCGATTCCCCGACTACGCGCAGCGTTGTAAAGTTGACATATCCTTCATCCACGGTCTTCCAATCGTCCAAGAACGCTTCTGTGGGCAAAACCAAGAAATCTGGACACATGTCTTCGTCATCCGCCTCGTAGGGAAACAGGACGGTATGACGCTTGTCCCTTGGAGCGGCAAAGCGATTGTTCCGCCGAAAATTCGCGTCAAACTGAGGTTTCACAAACTCGAAGGCTTGGTCAGTGATCTTGTTGAGAAACTCAACCAGTTCGTCTTCGTTGACGGGCTTGGCTGGGAAGTCCCTCCATCGCCAAAAGTATGGAATTACTCTTGCTTCCTTGATCTTCCCTTCCCCTTTTCCTTTTGTCTGCTTCTCGCCCTCTTGCGGTGAGTTGGTCTCGGCCTCACCAGACTCAGAGCGGAGGCGGGCACGTCGTTTCGCATCTTCGCAGGCATCGTCAAGAGCTCTCAAGACGCCTTGAGAATCTGGGTCAAGGGCTGGCTTCGAGTCATTATCGTCTGGGAGTTCGTCGCTCTCGTAAACTTGAACGTCACCAGTAGAGACTAATTTCCCCAGAATGTATTTGGCTAAGTCAGTTGGCACCAGGTGGCCAAACATCTGATCTGCTAGGTCATCGGCGGTGAAGTAAGCCTCGGTAAATTCATGCTGAATAGACTTGCCAACCAGTGTGCGTGTCGCAGGCTGATCAGAGTGTCCGCTCAGCCCACTTTTCTCGGTGGAGGAGGGGTAGTTTGTTGTGCGGTTGGGAATACTTGGGTCTCTTCCACAAGGACATGGTTTGATATAATCTATGTTCCTATTGTACTGTCAATAATGTCAGAGCCGTCCATGGGATGTGGGAGTGTGTGCCTACAATAAACTTGATGATCTTCCAGTGCGCTACCTTTTCAGTGTCCGAGTCGGTGGCAGACCGAGGAGTACCGTTCGGCATTTGACCAAGTGGGAAGGCAGGGGCAAAAGTGTGTATACTAAGTGTAGAGAAGGACGAAGTCGAGGGGGTGGGCTTCACCTGGGGATGCACAAGACACATTTAAATAAACAACTCAGACGCATCGCGGAGCCCTGGTCCACAACTGAGCGAACCTGATTGTTCCGCGACAGCACATGTTGCAATAACAAATTGTTTCGAATGCAGCCACCTGTGGACGAGTCTTCAAGCTCCATGATCCCAAACTGGTTCAGTTTGACCCAACAACTTGGCAGCAGGTGCCGGGGGGCGCCCAAATTCGGGATCCGAGTTGAACGAACAACTCACTGGTCTCAGACCAGAAATGCGGTTGCCTGTGTCAACACCGATTTATTACCCGTAGACCTTGATCGGTTTTGGACGTGTTGACTCAAGTGACGCACGACTCGGAGTTGGCGCGACCGTTAAACAACGAATTTAGAAGTCAGTAGAGCTAAGAGAACACCACACCACAATTTCTTGATAAACTACAGTTGGCCTCTTATCCTTCACTTGAGGTACATGTATACCTATATCTTCAAATCTGTAGAGTATTTGGAATGAAGTGTTCTGAGACAGCTGCAATACACGAGCAGGTTGATAGTAAATTTAGTCACTCGTTCACTCACACATTCCCGTATGTGCTGCACCAATGTATACAGGGTCCCTTATAATTTCTCAAGACTCGAAGTGGTCCAGCCAGCGTCAAGTTACCCCAATGACCCACCGCTCCTTCCAGAGCAGAACCGGGACATGGTCTGGTCGGATGTGAATGGCATTCGAAGGGGATCCAAGCTTCTTCAATACATGATAAACAGGTACCACTGAAATACGTGAACGTCCATATCGAGAGATGAACAAAAGTCACTTTACGTTCAGATAGACTTTGTAATTCTCTCATTCGCCAGGATTCAGATTAAGACAGGACATTTCCTCCATCAACAGTAATATACGTTGAGTTCATTTAGCATGTCACCTCAGGACCCGATTCAATAATTCAATCAAAGGGGGTTGGAACGTACACTTTGTCCTGGTACAATGCGAAAGGTAAGCAAGTGAGCCTTAAAATGAGATGAAGGAATAGTACTTGCCGGTTACAAAGTGTGCCTCTTTCGAGGCGAGGTAGCTAACGATGCTTGCGATATCTTCCGGTTTGCCTTCATGGTTGACGACTCTCGTGTTTAGGAACTACGAGTAGTATGGGAATGTAATTGTGGGGTGACATGGAGAAAATGGAATAACTGACACTCATAACCAACTTGACCATTCCTGGTTCAGCCTCCGCAGCCTCATGGAACACACATTCTGTAGCCCGTACTTAGTCCCATATCAGAATCAGATAACATGCTGACACCTACCTAACGGCGTCTTGATGAGGCCGGGAGCGTAGGAATTCATCGTAATGTTGTATGGCCCGAGTTCCAGTGCTGATTTGATCGGAAATCTCATTTAAGTCCAGGACAAATGGTCCTTACCGGCGGTTTGTGTAAGGCCTCTTACAGCAAACTTGCTGGCGGAATACGCGGAAGCCCCATGAAGTCCCACCTTACCTAGGATAGAGCTGGCGCAGATAATCCGCCCTCCACGTCCCTGCTTTATCATCTGTTGTGCTGCGTACTTGTAGCACAAGAAAACATCACGCGCATTGACAGCCATGACCTGCTCCCAGTCAGCTAATTCGGCTGTAGAACACCATCGCGTCAGCTCAGGCTGCAGGGCACTTGAGAGTATTGCCTACTGGAGACCAAGGACGTTACTCGAGCGATGCCCGCGTTTGCCACCATCTACGAAGAACATATTTAGAACCACGATTGATCCAAGAGCGGTAGTATCTGCTTACGACATCCAGCCCACCAAGTTCCTTGGAGACGTCTTGAACCATCTCTTTGACCTCCCCCTCGATTGTCACGTCTGCGGGAACCAAATGCGTTCTTCGACCTATTTTCTCGATGTCTTCCGCGACGGCACGCAGCTGATCACGCTTGGATGAGACGTCGTTCAGGGCGACATCAAACCCGTCCCTAGCGAGACGAAGTGCGATACTACGTCAAAGACCTTGGGCGGATCCAGTGATGAGCGCAATCCTCGCTACAATTGACATGGTGTCCTAGAGGATGGGCGAGAAGCTAATGCTATGATTGGCAAGTGGTCGCCGGAGTTGATTTTATACCCTCTGCGATAAAAAGATTTGAAATGTTCCTGAGGAAACACTAGCTGATCGTATATCCGCAGATCAATCTGGAAGCTGGCGTGAGTAACTTTGGTCATCGTTTCACTTGTATTTCTACTCAGTGAGAAAGTGATGGCAGGCGGACGTGCGCCGCCGTGAACTAATATTATGTCAACAATGCACAGGTTCACCTGAAAGAGAGGGCGTATTACTGGTGCAAGTGAGGTGTGTGGTGATCGTCGGCGCAGGATGGGACGAAGCGAGCCAATTCGGTCTAGACAGCGGCCCTGTAGACGGAACCTTTGCCACTTATCTTGTTTTTGCGGCGACGAATCGGGAATGCTGAGAAACAACATTGAAATCTACCAGACTCCGTATTCCTACCTTGGGTGTTCTCCTAGACAAGCTGGATGCTTCTAGTTGCAAGTAATACGGAAACACGCGATTCAGAAGATCCGCCCATTATCAAGTAGTAAACAGTAATTCCCTTACAATCAGATTCTCCATTACACCCATTCACCACAATTCGAGTTAAAATAGGGGATTTCCTCCATCGACGCTATCCTACGTCACGTTCGGTGAGCACGTCATTTCGGGACCCCATTGGATGATCCAATTAAAGAAAAAGCGAGAACTTACACTATGTCTGTGTCCCGGTACAACCCAAAAGGTAAATAGGTCAACATGAAGATGAAATGATCGGATACTTGCCGGTGATAAAATATGCTTCCTTCGAGGTGAGGTAGCTGACAACGCTCCCAATATCCTCCGGCTGACCACTATATTTGAGGGCTCTCAGCGTGGCTACGAGCTATGGGTAGTAAGCATGAGAATAAAATCACGTGGTGACAATTGGGGGATGGAGAAACTTACGTCCCTCCATGAGTTGGGCATTTGCGAATCAGCCTTCGCAAACCCTCCATAACCATCGAACACGCAAGCGGCTGTCCGAACTTAGTCCCACTTCCGGATAAGATACCCTGCAGACACTTACTCGTTGGCATATTAATCATACCAGGAGCATAGAAACATCGCGATGTTGTATCCGCCAGCTTCCAGTGCCGATTTTATCAGATATCTTGTTTAAGAGCAAGATTAAAAGTCCTTATTAATGGCTTGTGTGAGGCCTCTGAGAGCAAACTTGCTGGCAAAATATGCAGAGGACCTATGAGTCCTACCTTGACAATGACAGAAGTGGGGTCGATAATCCGCTTTCGTCCTTGCTCGATCATCTGTTGTGCTATGTACTTGTAGCACAAGAATGGGCCACGCGCATCGAGGGCTGTGACCTGCTCGCGGTCATCCAATTCGGCTGCAAGAAGCTCGCAAATATTCCCTAACGAAGACCATGGATGTTCCTCGAGTGATGCCCGCATTCGCCAGTTGACTATGTTCCGACAAGACATCGTTCAGGGCGATATCGAAGCCATCCCTGGAAAGACGAAGTGCGATACCACATCCAAAACCGTGGGCTGATCCAGTGACGAGGGCAATTCCTTTGACGATAGACATGAACTCCAAAGGATGAGTGAAAATAAACGCCGTGGTCAGTTACTCACTAGGGGTTGGCTTTATACCCTCTGCGACAGCAGCAGGTCATATATTGTCCAAAAGATTGCCGGCCGACGGTGCATCGAGTTAGATACTTTAGTCATGACTCGGGCATCAGGATTCAAGAAGTGTTGGTGTTTCTTCATACGGTGACGTGGCGGTTTACTTGAACATGAATGGAGTGGATTACTGGTGCAAGTGAAGTTTTCCGTGGCGATGGCCAGAGTACTAGGTGGTCCAGTGACCTGACTGGGTAAGAAGTTGCAACTCATTGTAAGACGAGAAGACGCGGTGATCCGCCTCGCACTACGGTCCGTGAGTGGACTTATTGCCGCATACAATGTTGTCCTATTCATCCGTGGCAATAATGCTGTAGTACGGCGACGTTCTAGTAGCGACGCGGGAAAGAAATCGATCAAATAATCATCATACATGCATACCTCGACGCAAGCCAAAGATGGTATGGAATAGCACGCTGCGTGACAGGTCATCCTGTGCTGCGTGCACCATGTAATGTCCAATGCCAGGGGTAACCTCTCGAGTGAAACTGTTTCAGAAATGCTTGTTGCAGGTCCAAGCTCGGAGCAGAATTTGAAGACTCAGCCAGAATCTCGGATACACAAATATTGAACATACGTACGCAGAAAGCTCAGCTCTCTATAAATATTGAATCAACGAGCAGATATCAAGCAGCTTAAAGTTGTAGCAATTCCGCCAGAACATTCCGAGATGGTGGATTCTGCAGAATTCACTGCCCAGTGCAGAGTCTTTGGCCGAGCGGAGGGAAGTGGCGCAGAGAATTTTCGAATTTCCTTTAGATCTCTGCGCCACTTCCTCCAATCGTCACGGTGGCCTGCTTTCCTCAGAGCTGAGCTCTGTGCTGGTTTTTCACCCACCACGCCTGGCTGTTCGACAGCAGGACAGCAGTCTCGTCCACCCAGCATTCTTCTGGGCTCCGAAGAATCGTAGGTCTCCTGTGATTGACCTGCGGCAGTTTTTTCCCACCTGCCCCCGCAGGTCAGCGGCAGTTATCCTAGGTCGCTTCGGAGCCGGACAGCGCTCCGTGCTGTTGCCCACTTTCCTGTCTCGTGTCTCACTACACTCTTGTCGCTGCCGCGTCGTACGATTTGTTTATACATACGTCACACAAATCGAACCCCATCTCTACTTTTCCCCAGCCACTGGCTCCCAACGTCCATGGCCAAAGAGCATGCATGAGGTTTTAATTCAATGATCAATTGAAGTGCTTCTGCTCGGTCCCACAGGATGTCCAAATCGGCATAGACTCACTATGATGTTATCGTTTGGCGACTCTCTGTAAGCAATTCTATCATTTCGGGGGATATGTAGCCGAAAGAAAAAGGAAACTTTAGGGTCGTTCTTGCGCTAAACGCAAGCGAGATCACAACCATGTCGCATTACATTTTACACAAGAGCTGCATTTTATTTGCGCCTCTGACGAGTTCCGAATGCCCACCTCTCCAGGTGTAACCTTTAGTGAGCCCGCTGGAGTCCTGGACAGCCTTCAGCTTCGGCGCTTTACCACGAACACCCCAGGATCTCGTCCAAGCCATCTTGACCCATATTCATTATACTCATTATGTCTTTTGACGTTGATCCGCTTGGTTTCTACGGCAGAAACATCATTCAAGACTATCATACCCGACTAAAGGCGAAACTACCGCTCGAAGCTGGTCAGTCTGAGTCCATCAACGTTTCCGACGACCAACTGCGCAGTTACCCCGAGAAAAAAGTTGGGATATTAGGTGCTGGCATCGGCGGTCTCTATACAGCCCTGATACTTGACTCTCTCGACATCGAGTACGAAATCCTTGAGGCCTCAGACCGTACTGGTGGTCGGATGTGCACTTATAAATTCCCGGGCGGGGGCAAATACGACT